>JADRCD010170713.1:9857-24559 GCA_019843815.1 Montemys delectorum
AGCACAGCAAAGGTGAGGAGGTTAGGGTGGACGGATCCTGGAAAGCAGCACAGGGAAGCACTGAGAACTGCAAGGATCTGCAGAGTTCACCAAAGCCTTTCTTACAGCTTCAATGATTATCTTATGAAGTTGGAGAAGCGCCACCTGGTAGAATTAGCAAGGAAACTCAGAGCTCAAGTGTCTGTAAATCATTGGTTTCCCTCCAGATACAGCAGAAAGTTAAAGGGACATTTTGCTTAGGCAAAAATCGTCAGAGATGAAAGACTGATTGAGTTTCAGTTCCTGTTCCATAAGAGCAACACTCACAAGGATCCAACTGTTTCTGTGTCAATCACACTGACCCCGGAACAAAGCTGGGAATGTTTACAGGAACACAAAAATATGCACCAGACAAAACATTAAATGATGACACCTGGCATACAACAGACATTTCCAAAGAATGCAAAGGAACATGGAAATAAGGGTCATACTACATCTAAACATGAGTGTATCAAAGCCAAAGCAGAAATTAAAACAGCAAGATTGACTCTGCTTACAGAGTTAGAAGAAATATATTTGTAGGAAGTAAAGATATCAAAGGTAAAGAGAGAGACCTAGATCAAAAACTACAATAACTGAAATAGGGAACAGGGTAGATCACATCAACAGATCAGACATTGGGGAAGAAAGGACTCACAAATTATAGACAGAAACATTACATTCAGACAGAAAAACAACAGCAAAGGATAAATTCATTAATAGAGGAAACTACTAGCTTTTCAGATTTGTGATGTAAAATCTAAATAAAGCTGGAATGGAAGGTAGAAGAGTGGGAGGTAGAAGAGCCTCTCACCTGGCTCTCACTATGATTCCTCACACACACACACACACACACACACACACACACACACACACACACACCCTGCCCCACCACTCCAGCCTGTTAAAACCATGCTATCCTGTTTCTTCCGATGCTCTGGGAATTAAGACCCTGTGTGACTGCTATTCCTGCTGCTACTTGCTCACTAACTGTAGACCCAGAGGCTATGTGCAGCATGCCATTGCCCTACCACTAAAAGAGTTAATGGCGCCAGACTTTCAAGGTTATTAAACCCATAGTCAAGTGAACTGTGTGGCCCCTCCCACACCAGCCCCTGTGCTTCTTCTTCTCCACTCTTCTTCATTTTGTTTCTAAAAACCCTGACTATTCTCATACTAAAGAACAGGAAATGTAGCCTCTCCGAATCTTATACATAAAACTCTACAACTGATCTGACCAATGCATGCAAAGCAAGTTCATCTCTGTGCAAGTGGACCGACCCTTAGAAGGCAGTGAGAAGTAGGGGGAGCTTCTGTTTGTTTGTTTTCTGCTTTCAGACTCCAGCACTTGTGCTAGGTTCAGGGTACAGAGGTAGGAACATTTCTCCTCGTTTGATATTTAGGAAGCAGGTTTTCTATACAATTATGACATACTTACAAATACAGTAGTACATCCGAGGTAATTTCCCATTATTTACTCCATCAAACATACACTTGTGTACTCAGTGAATGACAAAAGGGATTAGTTTAATTTATTAACAGTAGTGCCCAGCTATTTATGCCATGAGTCTGATGGTGGATGTAGCTATAGGCTGTGGCAGTCCAAGATATTTCTTATCCAATGTGGCAGCAGCATAACTTCATGTTTAATTAATTACTGATAAATTTAGCAAGCAAATCCACATCATACATGGAGAAACCACCATCAGGAGATTTAACTTATTTGTAGTTTATGTATTAGACAACCTTATGGAACCAGAAAATATATACTGTTTATGGTGACTGTTTTCTAGATTAAATAGTCAGTTGACCACGGGGGTGGAATAAAGAAAATATCTCCCATTCTATTGACAACCTATGACTGATCTTAGGATGAGAGTCAGTTTTCTTTAGGGATGCATATCCTGGGTACCTACACATTCTCAGTAGATCTCTTTCTAGCCATACCTACATAGGCAGCAATAGCGTACTCAGTATCTTTAAAAACAAAGCATGTTGAATGGGGAAATGGGGGTGGGAAGATAGAAATCATCAAGGAAGGGAGAGATTGTGGACTGGACTTAATCATAATCATAATATATATGTACGAAACTATCAAACAATAGATATGATTTCAAAAAGTCTTCAAACTCCAGTGCAGAGAATAAAAGGTATGCTGTTGGTTAGCCATCTCCTTATTCAATAAAGAGAATTATGACCTGACTCACTCCATTTCTGGTTTATTCAAGAATCGTAAAATGTGTTTACAGTGTTTCCATTATTAAAGGGATTTAAATAAATGTGACTGTTAAGATACACACCCGAAACAGATGTAAAGTTGGTGCTAGGGTGGATGTTTCCTGATGTTGCAAATAGAAAAAAAAGTCTTTATAATTACTAAACCCTAATGAGTGAGTCCCAAGACATGTTTAGAATTTCTAACAAGAAAAGTCACCTGTGAGTGTTCTCATGGCAAAAGAATAGGCTTACTAATGGGCTTCCTTGGGGTGGGGGGGGGAAGGACTGTTTTGCCTTCAAACAAATGAGTTGCCATAGCTATATGTGACAAAAATAAATTTAAAAAGTAAAATAAAAATAAAGATCTAAAAGCAAGGCCCAGTGCTGGCTACTTGCTGGCTACATTGGGTTACTGTGTTTCAGGTCAACTTTATAATCAAGTCTGTTGAGGACTTCCTGAGTGGATAATGGCCCAAACTTTCCACCAGTTTTTCTTCATTAAATCTTGGTGAGCTTGTTTGAAATGTGCTTGTATTTTTAAATGTAAAAATTTGAGCTTCAAAACATTGCATTTGAGAATATAATAATAGAATAGTAGCCAATGCATGAGTTCTGGTTCCAACATAAAAAAATATTGTTTGCTTCAGGTAAAACTGAAATATGCCATAAAGAAATCTGCCCAGGGTCTATTCTTTTCCCACTTCCAACAGGTGCCACTCAGTTTGTCTTCCCAGAGACACATGCTGTAAGCAAGCACTCTCAAGGAACACTGAGAGGCCCTTTGTCTAAATGGTATGGCCTAGATTAATTTGTGGAGTACAGTGACATAGCTAAGCTACAACTATGATTTTGTTTGGCCGAATAAACTGAGAATTTTCACTTCCTCTCCAACCATACCTCGTAGCTGTAAATGACTGTCAAGAAAAAGAAACTAAACACCATGGAAAATATAATTTATTTACGAATATTTTGTGTTTGAGAAAATGCTCTTTGTAGAATTACAGAAAAATTGGCTGGAAATATACCACACATTTTATTTATAACATCATTCTGAAACTCAGATAAGTAAGCATGTGGCTTTCTTTGTAACTAACATCTATCAAAAGATGCATGCTAACATCTTTAGTTTCACGCTAATAAAAGATAGAACGGTGACACATATTCTTTGGGTGTGGATCTTCATAAAAAGTAGTAAGTATTTTCAGGTCACCATTCCTTACTGGGAATGCTTACACTTGAAAGCAATATCTAAATTAGGCTTCCCAGAAGTGGAGTGGGTTCCCAATTCAGGTTAACTCTCCAAAGAAGTATTATGTATCTCAGATCCATTTTCTCAATATTCATCACTTTGCCAATGTGTTACATTCTGATATATAGCATATATATATATATATATATATATATGCACATATATTCTGATATATATATGTGCATATATATAATTTTATTTTATTCCTATGTGAATTTACATAAATTCTCACCAATTATACCAAAGCATTAATGGGTTTTCAACAGTAACTTCAAGAAACTGTTAATATTGTTATAGGAAAATTACTTCTAATGAGAACTTGAATAAGAAGGACCAGACTGGCTTTGAAATGATAATCATTTGAAAGATCATGTATCTTTTATGAGTTAGTGGGAGGACTGCTTGGTAGGCAACTGGATGACATTCTAGTGAGATGTCAGGAGGGTGGACTATAGAGAGAACCAACACCCAGCACCAAGGTATATAAAGAAGTCTAGCAGGTAACAAGCACACTTCTGCAACGTGTTCTCTGCAGCTTAATCGAGGCCTGGTTGTCTATCTCTATTGCTATCATGTCTAACAACTTCTGCTCAGAAGTCCACAGCCCTTCTTCTTGTAGGAACTCTAGTCATGTTCCTGTCACCTCACCTGTCACCAGTGGTGTCTGCTCCACTGAGACGAGGGGTAGAGATGCCCCTTGCTCTCCTACTAACAGCACGGGCAGCAACACACCACGTGACAACTGTCAAGAGCCCTGTGGTGAACCCAGGAGTTTCCAACCAACCAGCTGCAACAGGAGCACTGGCAGCCCTTCAGTCTGCTCTCCGATTACTTCAGGGATATCTGGATCCCAGGAAGGAACTAGCTGTCTTCCCAGCACGTCCCGCAATTCCAGCTTTGGCCGTCCAACATTCTGTAGGCAGCCTGTGAGTTGCTATGTTCCAAGTTACCTGTCTAATGGATGCCAACCCTTGAGCTATCTGACCTATGGCCGTCCACCACAGAGAAACCTGACCTATGGATGCCAGCCTTTCAGCTGCTACAGACCCATGAGCTATAATTACAGCAGCTTCCAACCCTACTCCTCTTCCTTGAGTGGTTGGCATTATCCTTGCTAAAGAAATCGTGAAGACCTGAAGCAACCTCGTGCTCCTGGCTTCTGGAACGAGTGGGCGAGGCAGCATCACTGGGAGGGCTTTTGTTCCTGGGCTGCATTGTGTATGCTGATTCTAAAGTGATTCTTTTCGACCAAACTTCTTGGTGCTTTAGGAGTGTGCACCACTTACTTCAATATATTTGCAGAGCTTGGTATATTGTTTCACTTCCATAAAATGTTTTTCTTTGGCTCTCATAACAAATAAATCATGGCTTCGCAAAAGAATCATGCTTATCATGTGCCATTATTTACATGCGTTTAACTCGCCCCAGTTTTCTCCTTAGAAACTATTAGCTACTTTAAGGGATACTGATGATTCTTTGGGATTAACTATGAAGAATACTAAAAAAAACCTTCTCTATAAATGTTTTTTAATGATTTGTTTAAAAGAAATATTTTTAAATGATTTTTAAAAGAGATTTGTTAAAACTATGATGGTGAGGGTCAGCAAAATGGCTCAGTGGGTAAAGGTGCTTGCTGCATAATACTTGCCATGAATTAGGTTCAATCTCTGTAACCTCATTAGCAGTGAAAGGAAAAAGTCAACTTCATAGAGTTAACCTCTGACCTTCACATATATGGAGCGCATCAACAGAAACTTTATCACACACACACACACACACACACACACACACACACACACACACACAGAGAGAGAGAGAGAGAGAGAGAGAGAGAGAGAGAGAGAGAGAGAGAGGGAGAGAGAGAGAGAGAGAGAGAGAGAGAGAGAGAGAGAGAGATTTTAGAAAACAGAATGACATGGATAAATGTAAGGTAGTGTAAGGTATGTGCTATGTAGCTGCATTTGGAATTTGATATTAAGATACTTCAAGAAGCAGGGAATTTCATTCCAGTAGGATGATAATAGGAAGCGAAGCTTTTGATTATATAAGCCTACAGATTTATATTGGCTTAAGCCCACAACAAAGGTATTAGTTTAAATTTTGTCAAGTTCATCTTCTGACGTAGCTAGAAGAGCCCAGTGGGACACTCACACAGATATTTACAGGCTATCTGGTAGAGATGTCACTATGATGTGGCTATCAAGAAGCCCAACTAGGAACATCCCTGCAGCTTAGTCAGCATGGAATTGAGGCAGTTGCAGCTTATGTAATTCCCTAAGTCCAAAACAAACAAACAACAAAAATAAAAACAAAAAAACACCCCCAAAACCACAAAAGACAGGGATATAAAATTTGTAGAACATGCAATAATCTTACATAGAGACTAACCTTAGAATTTAAGGGGTTAAAAGAAAAGAAAAAAAAAGCAAAAAAAAAAAATGATAACATGCACTAAAAGAAATAATCATACCTAAGTTCTGATAAAGATGAACACTGTAATATTTTGTAAGTCCCATACACTTAATAGCTGTGCTTTGGTTTAACAAATTTCAGACACTTCATTTCATTTTGAAGATGTACAGTAAAGGCCGACTACAGTTCTCTTGTCTAAAATAGTTTTTCAATTGCAAATTTCTCAGTTGTTCATTTCATCTTGAAACTTCCATATCTTTCTAAAGTAATCACTTGCCAAATCAACCAAGGGTTATGACTTGATTTTGTTGTTTGTTTGTTTTGTTTTGTTTTTTATCACTATCAGCATGTGTTAGCTTTTCTATCAGGATCATAGAGAATAGATACTATATGGAGGGCCTTCTTCAGCGTGTCCATGCTGACAATACTCTGTTACACTCTTTTACTAAAACAAAAGACATATTTTTACAAGCAAAAAGGCATGTATTTGAAATTTTTAAGGAAATTGTCTGGTATATCTTTTCATGTATCTATCTACGCATCTACCTATCTCAACACTTAAGATGTTTATAAACTGGGCAATATGGCTTCCCGCACCTGGTGACGGTTGAGGAAATTGAATTTGGTATCATGGAGAAACCGCAGGGCACTGAGGAGACAGTGGAGGAGGAAGAGGAGGAGGATGACCTGGAACTCTTCAGGGGTTACGACAGCTTCCGGAGTTACAACAGCAGTGCAGGCAGCGAGAGCAGTTTCTACTTGGAGGAGTCGAGTGAGGCAGAGGCAGAGAATGAGGATCGGGAAGCAGGGGAGCTGCCCACCTCACCTCTCCATCTGCTCAGCTCTCGAACAACCGCTCCTTGGACGGAAGTGGTTCTGAGCCAGCTATCTGTGAGATGTGTGGTATTGTGGGCACAAGAGAAGCTTTCTTCTCAAAGACCAAGAGGTTCTGCAGCGTCTCGTGTTCCAGGAGCTACTCTTCCAACTTCAAGAAAGCCAATATCTTGGCTAGACTGCAGGGAAAGCCACCCACCAAGAAAACCAAAGTCCTGCACAAGGCAGCCTGGTCTGCCAAAATTGGAGCCTTCCTCCACGCCCAGGGAACAGGGCAGCTAGCAGATGGGACACCCACAGGACAAGATGTCTTAGGGTTTGACTGGGGGAAGTTCCTGAAGGATCACAGTTACAAGGCTGCTCCTGTCAGCTGCTTTAAATACGTACCCCTCTATGACCAATGGGAAGACGTCATGAAGGGGATGAAGGTGGAAGTCCTCAACAGCGATGCTGGGCTCCACAACAGGGTGTACTGGATCGCCACTGTAATCCAGGCAGCTGGGTACCGGGTGCTGCTCCGATATGAAGGCTTTGAAAATGAAGCCAGTCATGACTTCTAGTGCAACCTGGGGACTGTGGATGTCCACCCCATTGGGTGGTGTGCCATCAACAGCAAGATCCTGGTCCCTCCATGGACCATCCGTGCCAAGTTTACTGACTGGAAGAGCTACCTCATGAAGTGGTTGGTGGGTTCCAGGACACTTCCTGCAGATTTCCATATCAAGATGGTGGAAAGCATGAAGTACTCTTTTGTCAGGGCATGTGCTTAGAGGTTGTAGACAAGACCCAGGTATCACATACTCACATGGCTGTGATGGACACAGTAATTGGGGGTCGCCTACGGCTCCTCTATGAGGATGGTGACAGTGATGACGACTTCTGGTGCCATACGTGGAGTCTCCTGATCCACCCAGTTAGTTGGTCTTGGCGTGTTGGGCACGGCATCAAGATGTCAGATAGACGATGTGACGAGTCATCACCATACCTTCCGGAAAATCTGTGATGCTGTTCCTTACCTCTTCAAGAAGGTCCGAGCTATCTACACAGAAGGTGGTTGGTTCGAGGAAGGAATGAAACAAGAGGCCATTGACCCTCTGAATCTGGCAATATCTGCAAGGTGCTCTTGGATGGCTACCTGATGATCTATGTGGATCGGGGGCCCTCCACAGATGGCTCAGATTGGTTTTGCTACCATGCCTCCTCCCATGCCATCTTCCCAGCTACCTTCTGCCAAAAGAATGACATTGAGCTCACACCCCTAAAAGGGTATGAGACACAGCCTTTTAACTGGGAAACCTACTTAGAGAAGACCAAGTCAAAAGCAGCTCCGACAAGACTCTTTAACATGGACTGCCCCAACCACGACTTCAAGGTGGGCCTGAAGCTGGAGGCTGTGGACTTGATGGAGCCCCAGCTTATCTGTGTGGCCACCGTGAAGCGAGTGGTGCACCAGCTCCTCAGCGTCCACTTCGACGGCTGGGACAGTGAGTATGATCAGTGGGTGGACTGCGAATCCCTGACATCTACCCCGTTGGCTTGTGTGAACTCACCGGCTATCAGCTCCAGCTACCAGTGTCCACAGAACCAAGCATGCCTCAGAAAGGCAAGGACACCACGAAGAAGAAGCAGCAGCAGTTTGGGAAGAAAAGGAAAAGACTCCCATCAGCCAAGACTCGGCCCCTCAGATAGGGCTCCAAGAAACTCTTACTGGAGGACAACCTTGAGGCTTTGGGGGTCTCAGAACCAGTTCCTGATGACATTATCGCTGTGTGTGTGTGAAGGAGGAGCACCAGGATTTCCCCTCGCCTGACAAGTCACCCAGTCCACAGCTGCCTCTCCCCACTGAGAGCATCAAACAGCAGAGGGACAACTGAGACTTCCCTGGCATCAGCGTGGTCATGGAGCAGAGAGGAGGCCCGGCTCTACTGCTGTGCAGCAAATGGACAGCCTGGTGTTCAGGACTGCCTCTGCCCTCTGGCTGGCACATTCATTGCACCCTCAGCATACTGGAAAACTAGACTGATCCCCATGTATCTACTCAGGCAATTGGTGGAAGTAAGGTTACGGAGCAGCTGTGGGTGGGCAGCCCCAGCTGGCGCTGGGTGAGGACAGAGCCACCTCTGCTCAAAATAAATTAAGGTCTTGTACCTCCTGGGAGCACCCCGCACCACTAGGGAATTGACCAAGGTAGTGGGCTTGAGTGATTTGGGTTTGTGCCTTGACCTCAGGGATGGCAAGAACACTGACTTCCTTTCTTAGAGGGAACAGGGGTAAGGTGTGCAGGGACCTGGGCCCCTAAGGCAGCCTTGGCCAGGCTACTTGCTGTCAGGTACACAATCAGACAGTACTTTTGGCCCATGCAGTCGGGGGTCCTTCCTGAGACACCCTTCTCCTGAGAGGAGCTTGGGTTGGACCTAGCATTCCCACTCCCCTGCCTGGGGCCGAGCCACCGCTCAGCGCATCATCTTTAATGTTTGGCTTCTGTTTTCCTGCTTAGACACATTGTTTTGTTTTACTTTTGAGACAGGGTCTATGTAGTACTTGCTCTTCTGGATCTTGATATGTAGCCCATGCAGACTTTAAACTGATAGGAATCCCCCTGCCTCTGCCTCGCAAGGGCTGGGATTAAAGCTGTGTGCCCAGACCTCGACTAGGCATGTTGGAACTGGTAGCCTAGCCCTCCAGGATCATCCTGATCAGCAGTGGGGCTCCTGCAGTGGTCCTGTATCTGACTGGGTTTTGGACAGAAGCAGTGGGGCTCCTTCAGTGCCCTGTGGTGCAGTGCCTATGGCTGTGCTGCGTGGCTGTCTCTGGGCCTACCCTAGTCAAGTCTCCCTCGTGTGCTGACAGGCTTTGCTCTGTGCTAGGCTGGCTTCATCCCTAAGAAGGTGTAAATGACCAGTCACCACAGACTTGGTGGAACTGGGAGAAGCTGGTCTGACTTGTCTGCTAAAGATAGCCCACCCTGTGCAGGGTCTAGGCCATGAAAGAAGCCTGCTGTCCTCAAAGGGAAGAAGATGAAAGTCCAGAGTAAAAGGCAGGTTCAGTTCCCAGTGCCCACTCCCAGCCGCCTGTATTGTGAGCTCCAGGGGAGCCTGTGCCTCTGGTTTCTGTGGATACAAATGTGCGCATCCTTAAACATAATTGAAAATAAAGCCTTTGAAGAACAACAAAAAACAAAAACAAAAAAAAGATGTTTATAAACACATTAAATAGAAAGGCAGATGATAGATAGATAGATAGATAGATAGATAGATAGATAGATAGATAGATAGAATGATAGCTTCAGGATATACTGGAAAATCAATGTCATGTTTAATTATTTAATTTTCAAATATCTAACATGAGTTCTATACTAGATGGTAAGAACAATTATAGAAAGGTAATGTGACATTAAAACCTTGGATTACACATTTCTGATGCACAGTCTTTAGATTTTTAATTTTATTTTTCATTATTTGTTATATTGTGCCTATATGGGGGCTTTTGATTTGAATACAGTGCCTGCAGAGGCCAGAAGAGAATATAAAGTCCCCTAAAGCTGGAGTTACAGGAGGTTGCTGGTTGCCTGTCATGGATGAGGCACTGAACTCAGGTCCTCTACAGGAGCGGCAAGTCCTCTTAGTCACTGAGCCATCTCTCCACCTCCTCATAATTTTTGTTTATAACACTTTATTGGCACTAACCTTAATCTTTTTCCTGAATTGAAAAGTAGTTAATTCTGTACTACTAATGCAGAAATAGGTTCAATGAGATGAATCCTCTGTCATAGATCATTACTAGTACTCTAAAGAATCTCATTTTTTAATTCAAAACAGTTTATTGATATTATAATATGTAGCTGAATTATAATATCCTTCTATTAACAGAAATAGATAGACAAGTGAATTATTGTTAGTCTTCCAAGAAATGTTTTAAAGGAATAAATATTAAAAAGTAACAAAATGAGAATTAGAACTTACTTTAAGCAGGTAACCTCTGACTACATGAACAAAATCATGTTTTGTCACAAAAACATGCTTCACAAATTTTATAATCCAGTCATTCGAATCACTATTTATAACTTTAAACTTCTAGCTGTTACAGGGAAGTATGGTGTGTAATAAACAAATCTGTGGATACTTTCACCATGAAATAACTAAAGTTTTGGAACAACTACTTCAAAAAGCTGTAGTCACTGTATATAATTTTCAAATATTCAGCTCTCTCCACACTTAAGCTAACTAAAGTAATCACTCGTGTCAACTAGCTTAGTTTTAAGTTCCAATCTGTATACAATGTCGAAGAGGTGTTAAATAAGATTTTTCTCAAATAGACGTGTTGACACATGCCTGTAATCCCAGAGCTTGGGATGCTGAGCACTGGAGAGCACAGTCTGAGTTCGACCTGAGATAAATAGTGAAACCCTATGAAGGGAAGAAGACGAAGGGATGGAAAACATGGCGTACAGTATCAATACCATGTGTAAATAGTACTTGTTGAATAACATGTAGTTGCTATTAGGCATTATGAGAGGGACAGTAGGGTTCATGTATAGAGAATATAAAAGTTACTGTCATTAGGCATTATGAGAGGGACAGTAGAGTTCATTTATAGAGAATATAAAAGTTAGGCAGAGGGGCTGCAAATGAGTTTGAATACAACATGGCATCTCACATGAACAGTGTTGTTTTGGGAACTGAGGAATGGAAATAAACAAGTGGGGGAAGGAATGGGAGAATCCAATGAACAAAGGCAGGAAGCTACAGGTACTAGGATCACTGAAATAAGAAAAAAGCCTTGATAAATTCAAAAGTCTGGGAGATGATTAACTGGCTAAAGTGTTGAGGATCAAAGATAGTAAACTGAGAGGAGATTGTAGAAATAGTTTAGACATCAAATATTAAAGACAAATATAAACCAGGAAAGCATAAAGGAAAAAATTTGAACATTAGGCAAGAGTAGATTGAAATGGTGAACAGGGACTCTGGTAAGTAGGCTGTATAGCTGTTAGCTGAGGATGTAAAGTGATTCTAAGTGAGCCTGATGAGAGGTAGAAGGCAGGTTAGACAGTGCTCAGGCCAATGTTAACATTTGTGTATTATTCATAAGCAGGAAAGAGAAACAAAAGAATCAATATCCACATGGATGTTTTAGCTTGAGAAACTAGCTAAATAATTTTCAACTCATAAAGACAGATGAAATACAGTTTTGTAAGTCAAATAACTAAAACAAAGAATTGTGTTTTAGATAAGGAGTTTAAAAGGTTAATAAAAATAAACCTGAGTATTTGGTGTATGCCTGCGGGTTCCAACATCAGGAAAGTAAAAATAGGAAAGTTCAAACTCAAGGCTGTCATTGACTGCTTAGTAAGTTCAAGGTCAGTCCTTCTATTAAAAAAAAAAGAAACAAATAATTAAAAAGACAAACCAATATAGAAAAATATCAAGTAGGAAGTCTGGAATTTAAAATAAAATCAGTTGTTAAAAGTTCATTTTATTTATTGAGTATTTAAAATACTATGTAGATGGCCTAGCTTGCTCAATAAGAGACGTTGGTAACAGCCACACTGTGCCTACTGTCCCTATGTGGTAGTATTTTACGAGTAGGCTTTAAGGATGTGTCTAAGTGTGATAACTAGTGAGCAAATTTCTACAGAAGAAAACACAGAAGGAAGGAAAACTGGATAAATGGGAGCTTTCAGTTTCCTGGGTTGGCATTATTCTCTGCTACATTTACTGAAATTATTACATGTTTGAACATGAAGATATGTGGGATCGTGTTCTATCAACTCTTTGCATGAGCCTGTTTGTTCTATTCCTAGCGTATAGGAAAACAACAAAACCAAGGAGATTTCAAAATAATATGTTGGGGATAATATGGAGAAAATCAGAATACATGTAAGGATTTCTTTTGAATGAGAGATTGGTGAATATTTGCAGAGGTCTACAAGTCCCTGAGAGTGTATACTTAAGAAATCCTGGAGTTCTTGGGTCTCTCTTTCACTTTCTCTTTCTGGTCATGAACTCAGTATCTTTATTTTAATTTTTTAAGCAGAATGTTCTACCCAACAGCCAAAAGCAAGGATGCAAACCTGCTATGGAGAGAACCTTCCAAAACTGTGAGCCAAAGCAGCCTTTTTTATTTATATTTTGATTATCTAAAATACTTATTACAGTGCTAGAGAGTTAGCACAGAATGGGAGTTAGTGGTATACAAATGGTGAGACTGGAAAAGTCTAGGAAATTCCAAACATGTAAATTAAAATGAAAAATTGGAATATATGGAAAAAAATAAATAATAAAGGATAAATAAATAAAACCACATTATGGTACCAGATCCTGAGGCTTTTATGAAGCTAGAAGGGAGTGTGGTGCTATTGTGCAGAAGTTATAGAACATTTGTGTGAGAAAACTTAGTTAAACTATAGAGGATGTTTCAGACTTGCTCAAATAAGATTTAATATGTTAACCTTATGACAACATGACAGTATTTCATTTTTCAGGTGCAACTTTCTTTTCTTTACATTATTTCACTGAGTTCTCCAGATATCATCTCTAACAATAGACTCAATAACATATTCATTTTAACTTCATGTTACTGACCTGCAACTACACAGAGATGATTTACACATGAAAATAAGTAACTGATCACTATAGAGACAGAAAGAAATTATAAATGCAAATAAAAGTGATAAATTTTTGAGTACATTGAGCATATTGAAAAGTGAGCACATTTAGTAAATCTTGTGTTACATCAAGACGTATTAAGTTGATTGATAATATCCATCTTCTTGAAGTTCTATGTGCTCAATCCAATTACTGATGATTAATGGTGGGAGTCTACTTAGTTTTAAGCTATTATCACCTCTGATGTCCTACTTACTGGATACATTACAGCTGCAGTGGGGTAGAGACCAAATTTTTACTGTAGTCTACAAAGAAAATGTTGATAGCTTGCCTACTTCCATGCAGAAGAAGCAATCTCATAGGCCAGTGTTTGTCACTTGTTTTCAAAGCACAGAGAATGATAAAGTGAACAAAATCTGGAAATAAGTCATGGAATCTTCAGGCTAAGCACACATACAACCTTCTTCAGAAATGAGTTATGAAGGTGAGTAAAAGAATTTTTTTGGAAGTACATAAGAATTTGAGAAAGTCCATTTTATCAAGAGTCCTTGAAGTTTTTATATGGGAAGATGTCAGAAAGATCTGGAAAACTCATCTCAACTCCATAATGGCTTCAGTCTCTTCTTTGATTTTCTACCAATAACAGACCACACACTGATGTAAGGTGATCTGAGACAAAAAGAAATGCGTTCTCTTGAACACTGACTCCAACATTTCAAATATGTCAAACAATGCTTCTGTTGTTGGAAATGAAACAGGATTGAAACCCAAAAAGGTACCCGGCTTGCTTCTCATTGGCACAGTATGACATTGTTAAAAATAAACATGTGAACACACATTGTCATGCACCTTTCCTGTGTGTGCCCTGTACATGTGTCTGCTTCTGTACATGCCCCATGAGATAGAAGACCTCCACACCCTTCCAGAAAAGCACAGGAAGCTCCATGAACAAGTTTTAGTTTCTTTCTAAAAGATGAGGGAGGGGCATCTCGCTTTTCATCTCTTCATTGCAAAATAAAAAGCAATACCGTTTTGTACAATAGTAAAATTATTGTATAAATCAAACACCTCTTATATGTTATTCCAAGATGCTGAACAACTGCTTGAAATATTTAACTTGCATTGATCCTCATGAAATACATCTTTGATCCACTTGTATAATCTTGGAAAGAGGTATTTTTGATTCTGGAACATATATAGAAAAGAGACTCCTATGAATATTAACTTGTTGTGAATGAAGACGATTCTAAAATGAGACTTTCTCTAGTCGCATTTTATGAGAAAGTTCTTCCTATGGCTTCTATTAGGAGATTTTACTTTTTCCTTAGTTGTTCCTACACACACACACACACACACACACACAC
>JADRCD010170714.1:0-11792 GCA_019843815.1 Montemys delectorum
TGTGTTTTAGTCCTCATTCACCTAACATTTCCAATATTAAACTTCCATCTGAATTCCCTGACCCCTGGCATCTATCATCTAGTCTTATCATCAATGAGTTTTACCCTTGGGCTTCTTAAGGTGAGATCGTGAACAGCAATGCAAATAGATCAAGAAAAATGACTAGCCTGCCTATATCGCACAGACAAACATACCAAGAAGAAACTGGGAATAAGGTTCATACTAGCCTCAAGAACCAGCCCTTGGAATAAATCCCACTACGGATGTAAAATGCCTCTGTAATTAATCATTTGAAACACCACTATTCCCTCTCAATTTCCTGGCCTTTTCTCCTTCTCCTTTCCTATGTATTCATTCTTCTTCTCTTATTCATCATAATAGTCATTGTCTTCCTCCTCCTTTTGCTTCTTCTTCTTCCATCTGTTTTTGGTTCTTCTTGGTCCTTCTAGTTGTGCATGGTACAGCACCATCTTGTGGAGCATGGGTAGCTGCTCTCAGGGGCTCCATCCCTGAGGATAACTGAATCTCAGTCTCCCAAAAGTCATCAGTTGCCATAGTTTCTCAGATGGAAGTGGAATTGCCTCCATTTTCCAAGCTGATAATTTGTCTGGCTTGGTCATGTTCATTCAGTCGTAGCCACTCTCAGTTCACATGAGTAACTACCGTGCTGTGTCCAAGAACATGGCTTTGCTGCAGTTATCCATTGTCTCTGGCTCTTAACAATTCTTCTGTTCCTCTTCTGCAATGATCCTTGAGGCCCAGGAAATAAACCTCTAATGCTAGTTGTGGGTCTCTGTGTTTATTGGAATGGACTGCAAGATCTTTGTGTGGGAAAGGTTGGTTAGTGCAATAACTTTGTCCTAGATGTAAGCTGTAATTTCAGATCAGGTATTGTTACATGAGGAATAGTATTTATTCTATTCTTTGCTATCTACATGGTTCCATATGTATTCTAAACATGATACATCTGGGAGAAGCATTGTTGTGTATTTTATTTGGATTGCACTGACACTGGGGATCACTCGAAAGTGTTGTCACTTTTGTGGCATTGTTTTAATTATCATAATCTTGTCCATTTTGTCTTAGTAGCTAACGTTTTTGCTACTACTTTGTCATTTGACTAACACATCAGTTCCTTCTTCAGTTTTGATTTCCAATGTCATCATATTTTTTTGGTTCAGTGCCACAAACCAACATCAGGGTTTCCTTTCTAGGAAAGTAGAAAAGTGAAATAAAACAGAAGTGGAGATTTTTTGAACCAATACTTCAGGAAAGATTAAATGGTAAATGAAAAACTACAGACAGTTGAGGCACTGAAAGCCCTTACTGTCAGTCAGAACTTCCTGAATATCTCAGCCACTGTAAACATTGAACACTCAATATTAATCACTGAATTCAATATTCAAAAAGAATTCACAACTGACAAATACTAAAGAGATAATTGTCCTAGATTGAAACTGAAAGTGGAAATACAGATAAAATTACATGATGTATGTATGAAGTATAAGAACAGTATATACTATATATAATTATGTATATATGTGCACACACACACAGCTTTCTCTCTGATAGGCTCCCAGTACCTCATCTTTCAGTGTCACTGTTCTTGTTCCCCCTCCCTGATGCAGGAAGCCCCAGTGTGTGCTCCTCATTCTCTCCTCATTAATCTGCTCTGCTTACTATACAACTGCTTTTTTTTTACATTTTGACTCTTGATTGGATTTTTTTCTAAAAATGCAAAGGCAATAATCGAACTAAAAAATAACACAGTTCAAGGTTTCAAAGAAACTCATGTAAGAGAATTTTCTCCTGTTTTTGGAACTTAGGGAATGATTTTCAAAGGATCTAATGCTGACTATGTCCTAAAAAGGACAGAGAGAGGGAGAGAGAGAGAAGAAGAAGAAGGAGGAGGAGAGGGGAAGAGAAGAGAAGAGATGGAAGAAGGGATGGAGGGAGGGAGAGGAAGAGAGAGGGAGGGATTGATAGAGAAAAAGTTGGTTCTCTTCTGCAACTGTAGGTTCCAGGAATCAAACTCAGGTCATAAAACTTGAATAGCAAGACATTTTACACCTTAAGTTCTTGTGGTGACATGACAATCATTAGATAAATACTAATATACAGTGATGATTAAATTAACCTTTTATATAAATTTATATTATACTTAATGAAGGCAACATAAACAACTCAATTTTAGAACTTTAACTACTGAAATTTTAAAGTGTAAAATTATTTCAATATATTTTAATTTAAAAACTTGCATTATACCTTACATTATGATATAAATGTTTTTGTAAAAGATGTATGTAAAAACTTAAGTGTAAAATAAAATTCAATAAATTTTATAAGAAATTTTTACAAGAAATTTTGTCTTTAAATGGATGTGTAAGTTCCTAACAAAGATTATGCATGGTGAAATAGTTAATGAAAATTCTAAGTAGAAAAAGAAAACCTGTAAAACAGCTTTCAGAGGGAAGTAGTGAAAGAGGAAGCAGTAGTGAAAACCAAAACAGTTCAGAGAAAATGCCCTGACATAAACAGAGAATGAGTTAAAGAAAGTGAAAAGATCATTGGTAAGTAAAAGAAGAGATTTTAGGATGTGAAAATTAGTGTTTGCCCTATTTAAGACATATCCACACAGGATGGTCTTCAGAGAACATAGAGGGGAAGTTCAGGACCAAATAGCCCAGAAGACCACCAGAATCTGCAAGATCCACAATGGCTAGGCCCTGTGCTTTCCTGATGGCCCTGGTGGTGATGAGCTACTGGTCCACTTGCTCTCTAGGATGTGACCTGCCTCAGACACATAACCTCAGGAACAAGAGAGCCTTGACACTCCTGAAACAAATGAGGAGGCTCTCCCCTCTCTCCTGCCTGAAGGACAGAAAGGACTTTGGATTCCCCCAGGAGAAAATGGATACCCAGCAGATCCAGAAGTCTCAAGCCATCCCTTTCATGCATGAGCTGACTCAGCAGGTCCTGAACCTCTTCACATTAAAGGACTCATCTGCTGTTTGGGATGCAAACCTCCTAGACTCATTTTGCAATGGCCTCCATCAGCAACTCAATGACCTGCAAGACTGTCTGATGCAGCAGGTATGGGTGCAGGAACCTCCCCTGACCAAGGAAGACTCCCTGTTGACTGTGAGGAAATACTTCCACAGGATCACTGTGTACCTGAGAGAGAAGAAACACAACCCCTGTGCCTGGGAAGTAGTCAGAGCAGAAGTCTGGAGAGCCCTGTCTTCCTCCGCCAAGTTGCTGGCAAGACTGAGTGAGAAGGAGTGAGTCCTGAGACAAAGTGGGGAGGACTCTCATAGACTAGAAGATGACAACTCACTGCTCAGACTCTGCCATCTCAAAACTGTCACTCATTTTGACAATAATTCAAGCAAGTTGCTAAGATATTTCAGCAACAATAATCAATGTTGTATCTATCTGTAAAGGCAATTGTTCTGCCTTCATTCGGTTTTATTATTTATTTATTTATTTATTTATTTATTTATTTATAGTTTATTTAAGCCCTTGTTATTTAACTGTTTATGTGATGTAACACATATTGCATTATTATTTGGAATAGCTTTTCTATAAATCATTACTAAATGATTCTTTTTTAAATTGTTCATTCTTTACTTCTTTTTAATTTTTTAATGCTTATACTGCTATTCTTCAGTAAAGTCAATTATATACATAACCAGGCTGCAAAGTATTGTTGATTCATGTGACATCTCATAGTCTTCAGACAAGAAGATACACTCATGACATGCTTCTCATTAACTGATGGTAAAATCCTAAGTCTTTCCTTTCACCAGTGTATCATATTCTTCTGTATGTATAGCCAGCATGCTGTGCAGTACTAAGCCAGAGTTCCTTGTTCTTGTTTACCTGTGTAAAGAGACTGGTATTGCCACAAAACACATAAAGGTCAAGTTCTCAGAACAAAGGAGATTTATTTGACCTGGAGAGACAAAGGGCAGAGAATAAGATACAAATACAGGGCATACAGGGCTAGGGAGATGAGGAAGAAAACAAGGGGAAAGGGGAGCAATAATTATCATGAGGACGGGGGACAAAGGACTGCCTCTGGATACAGAGAAAACAGACATGTCTATTTTATATAGATAAAAGGTGAAACTTTGTGTTAGAAGGAGGTGTTTAATCTTGATTCAGACACAGTTTAATTAGCACAGCAACTAGAGGGCTTATGATTGATGATTTTCAATTCTTTGATAGATGGGTCTTAGAAGTCAGCCTCAGGTGAATAAAGTTGCTGAATAAAGAAATAGCCCTTGGTGCCTAGCTTTATGAGTATAATCCTTTTCAGCAAGGCAGAGAGACTGGTGGAGAAGAGCAAGTTCTGGCAGAGCCATGTTTGCCTTGCTCGGGCTTGCTAGAGTCCCTTCATTGTGACTTGGTGCTCTTTGACCAACTCTTCCCCATTCTTTAGCAGTCTGAGTTCCCTGACTTTGGTTCCTATTATTCTACTCTCAACTTATAAGTATTTAGAATAACAAATATCAGTGAAGTCATGTACACAGTATGAAGCTACAGCACACTGCAATAACTTTCTTGCCTATATAGCGACAACTGACAAGCATTCTAAGAAGTAATCTGGCAATCAAATGCCGTCAAAACAGCCTAAGAAATGTCCTTTGGAATAAACCTCACCAGATATTTGAAATATATATAAAAGGAATCCTTTAGAACACCACTATTCCTTCAAAATTTCACGTGTTATCTTCTGTTTAAAAATTAATTTTGTGGTAAGTTAATGCATATTTGCTATATATTATGTGCTATGGAACACATGTAAAAATCTTTCACAAATGAATTAAAAAATGTAAGTACACTATTGACTTCTCTACTTCTGAATGTTCTTTGAGTTATCTGTTGTATAACTGGAGAGACACTCCTAGATGGTTTGATTTTATCATATAAATATACATCCATCTCTCTCTAGTCCTGCTTGGACCAGATGTCCCATGGTAGGGAGATACCAAAGAGGTGTTTCCCTTTTCTGCGGCTAACCAGAGGGGTAATAAGGGGGAGTTATTTGTAAAAGTGGGACTGGCAAGAGAGGAGAGAGGAAGGTTGTGATGAGGATGTAAAGTGAGTAAAACAAAACAAAACAAAAACAAAAACGGGCAATGGTGGCGCACACCTTTAATCCCAGCACTTGGGAGGCAGAGGCAGGTGGATTTCTGAGTTCGAGGCCAGCCTGGTCTACAGAGTGAGTTCCAGGACACCCAGGGCTACACAGAGAAACCCTGTCTCAAAAAAACAAAACAAAAACAAAAAACAAAAAAAAACCAAAAAACCACAACAACAAAAAACAAAAACAAAAACAAAAACAAAAAAACCCATGTTATCAGAAAAAAAACTATACTGGTGTTCCTCAGCAAGGTAATGAACACTATGACCTCCAAGACAGTCCTTTAGGCTGTGGGAAAGGAGATTAAAAATTTGACTTCATAAATGTATAATTTCTTACTATGCAAAATATAAGGATTCAATATGAATTGTATGAGGAGATTTACAGATCTAAAAGAACAAAGCCAACTGCACTGATGTGGTAGCTTGTCAGAAAGATACAAAAGCAGGTAGATTTCTGAGTTCAAGGGCAGCATAGGACAGAGGGAATTTAGATCCAGGTATGGTGGGAGTAGTGATCTCAGAGCTAGATCCTACCCAGATAGCTTACAAAGGCAGGCATATCTCTGAATTCATTTGCTATATTTTTTAAAAAAAATGTGTTTGCTGTCTTCTTCTAAGAATCAAGGGGCTAAGGTCATAAAGTACTGATTCATGGGATAATCGAAAGGGAGCCTATGGTAATGATTGAACTGATATAAAAATAAAGGACGGGGTTTTAGTCTGCAAGAGCTGAGCTATCAACACATCTATCTAGAAAACCACCTCAAGCAGAACACAGAGTTGTCAGCTTCCACCCACAATTGACTTCAACTCATTTCTTTTGCTGCTCCCAAACACTCCTTCCTCAGGATCCCTCTCCAGGCTGAAGCTGGTCCTTGGCACAAGTCCATAATATTTGGCAACTTTAGAAAATATTCTATTATCTATCTTATTTTGGTGTGTTAAAAGTTTTGTACTTAACTCAATTTTATACTAATTTGCATTATCAACCTAAAATCATCTTCTTAGATCTAAAACATCATAAATCCTACAGACTTTAAGCTTGTAGTAAGACTATGACTATCTAGTCTTAAACTTCATCAGAGACCTGAAAAGGATCTAAATATTGCCTTGGTATGCAAGAAACATGAGGATGCAGTTTCTAAAAATTATATGTATCTTCCCAATGTTCTCTATAACATTGGAACATCTATCTTTAGCCTTCTGGCCCAGTATATCTGATGGATTTTTGTGAAGCAGAAATTACAAAGGACTTGCTTACCCTATATTGGCAGAGCTTGGCAGTTGAGTTCCCTGCATCCATTTGTCCTTTCTGGACAGATTTGGCTATAATTGAATCATGAGCAT
The DNA here is from genome assembly GCA_019843815.1 of Montemys delectorum. Taxonomy (NCBI): domain Eukaryota; kingdom Metazoa; phylum Chordata; class Mammalia; order Rodentia; family Muridae; genus Montemys; species Montemys delectorum. The sequence continues at coordinate 6,499 of JADRCD010170714.1, forward strand.
TTTCTTTGCCCAGTGGCTAGCTTGCTACAATTGAAGGTTATTGATGCTCATCATCTTCTTTGAACTGGAATGGGGGTACAGTCAGAAATAGACCTGTCTTATCCTCAAAAAATCTTTTATTAATGAAATAAATGTCATATTCTGTGGATCATGAGGTTTTTGAAGACCAACTATCTATAGTGTATCTGAACCACCAAGCATTGTTTATTCTTAACTATTTACTATCTGAATAACCCTGAAAACATTATATTGTAATTAACTAGATTAATATCTAATATTATGAGTTTGATTGTCTGATTATTGTTTTTCTTAACTGTAGCTAATTTGTAACTTGCATTTTTATCATCTCTAACAGTTTGCAATACCAACTTCAAAAGGGCTAGAACTTTATACATCTTTCAAAATTATTTAAGTCTAATACCTTAAATAAACTTTAAAAACATATATATATATATATATATATATTATGTTTATCAAAATTATCCTTAATTTTGTATCAATATACAAAATTCTGTACCAATGTAAGATTATGACTATAAAATGGTTTTTTGGTTTAAGAGTAGATTCAATAATTTACCTCTATTTGCCTAATTTCTTACAATATTTCTATATCTTCCTTTTTCCTGTTCAACATTCTTGCCATTTCACTGTCTGTCCTGAAGGGGTAAAGTGGAGCTGGAATGAATAGGATCTGTGGGGATGCTGAGAGTGTTACAGTTCTTAGAAGAGAAGCAAGGAGGTTTGGGCCTGCATGATGCAGATAGCTGAGGTCCTGAGTCTGTCATTAGCACCAGTGCCAGTGGTGGCATGGGCCTGGCCAGCCAGGCAGGCAGGCCCAAGTCCAGTGATAAATGGTTCAGGAGTGAGAACTCTTCCCCAAGTGTTATAACTCAGTAAAGACAGCTACCCTCAGATGATCCATGGTGAAATAACTTGTATGCTTTGTTCTAGGTGGACAGGGATGAAATAAGCTTCGAGGAGCAGAGTGGGATTTAGAAGTAGGTATTTCCTATTGGATCTGTTTGAGATATTAGTGATGCTCTATTTCCACAGGGAAGTGTTGCAATATGTGAGTGGCTCCCCATAGTCCTCTTAGTGGTTATATGTCTCTGAGCACATATAGAAATGTGTAGGGAGCAGTTGGACTCCTGCTGATCTCTAGTCTCTGAGATTCTCAGGGTCTAAGCTCACGCAGTCTTACCATTTCTTCTGTCTGGTGGCACAGTCCATTTACCCTGCACTCTCCTTCCCTTACCTAAGAGTTCCTTACCTGAGAGAAAAATGATAAAGAAAAGGAAAGGAAAGATAGAAATAACTGAGTCTAAATTTCCTATTTAGTTTTTTTCCCTATCCAAGATCTTAATTATTTATAATCATCCCCTAAAATAACAACATATCTATATTTCATAAACAGACCTTCATACTAATACTATAGAATTAGGGCAATGAATTCCTTTTGGGGAGCCCAAAAAGAAATTGGGAAAATGGTTGAGTCAAGAAAGCTAGCTGGCATTATTTGGTGTTCAATCCCTATATGTTGAGAAAGTTCAGAACTTAACTGAAGTCTTGATTGGAAAGGTTTGAAAGGCTGGATGAACTAAGGTCATCTGGGATCAGCAGCCTTTTCTGAAGTTGTGCTGGAAGCGAATTTCTGGAGAAACAACATCTGAGGCTAGATCAGCCATATCAGCATCCTTGATGGTGGATCTTGCCAGGGTTGCTTCCTTGGTCTTCCATTCTACCATACACAAACCTTACAAGCAATATATAGCTCTATAAAAAATTTTGTATGGAATGTTCAGGGTACACAGATCAACTGTGGATGATTCTGCTCTTCATTTGAGCTAGGTGAAAAAATAACTGTCTTCCTTTCAAAGTTATTTTGATCATATAATTGCAATGACATGAGAATAACCCAATTGCAATATAAGTCTCTCCATTCATGCCATATGAGAGAATGGCACGCATTAATAAGTTGTGAGAACTCTGTAGCCAACAAGATTTATTAGCTATTAGCTGAAGTTTTCGTTGGAGACATTTTCCTGTCTCAGTCAGTTTCAGAGCTGTCATCACTGGAGGGATCAGCAAAACACCCTTTCTATTCTTCTTTCCTATTAATACAAACACAGAGCCTTTCTCCCAGTACAGCATGCATTTTGTCTAGTAGTTAGAAGTCATAATAACTATAGACTTCTTTAACCCACCAGCCCCTTGTCTATTCCGGTCTGCTCTAGTTTGACCTCTCTCAAAGAGGATGTACCATATCACCATAACCATTGAACTTATAACTAGCTTTACTTGATAATTTAAAATTATTATTATTATTATTATTATTATTATTGTTATTATTGATGGAGACAGGGTTTCTCTATGTAGCCCAGGACGACTTGGATTTGCTCTGTAGATTAGGCTGGCCTTAAACTCACAAGAAATCTTTCTGTCTTTTCCTTTGCCTCCCAAGTGTTGAGATGAAAGGCCTGGATTTATTTATTTATTGTCTATGTACCCTTGAAAATATTTATCTCAATTCTTGTAGAAGTTAGGCTTGGTTTTTCCTCCATCCCCATGAACCCAGAAATAAGAATCAGACTTGAAATATATTTATAAATACATTGGCCATGTAGCTAGGCTTTTTGACTAGATTGGCAATGCCAAGCATCCTGAAGGCACTGCTTGACAAAGTTCTGGTGCTCAGACAACCTGGACAGACCCTCCACAGCCCTTGGTGAACTTTTCTGCACACTTTTTGCTATACTTATGTTTCTCACTGTTAAAGGCCTCTCTCTAAAATCTAGAGCTGGGTTAACAAAAAGCTAGTGTAAAAAAGAATGAAATTAATGAAAGTTCCCTGGAAATAACTAGTTATGCAGAAATTTGAGTCTTTCCTAAGAACTTGCTACTTAAGTAAACATTTAGATCATTAAAGAGCATTGTTTGTAAGCACAAGACGGAGAATTTGAGAAAATTAGGTAAATTCTAGAAACTGACAAACTATCATTGAATGGCTAGGGTTTTTTTTTTAATGTCCAACTTTAGAAACAAGGAATATGTATGAGTAGGAAGAGACTTAGGTCATACAGTTAATGACAGACAAGCCTTGATACCTTCCTGAAGGCAAAAGTAAACAGTTTAGAAAAGCTGAGGTGTGGGGCAGTGATCTATGATAGGCAGCCTGGTCCCTGGTCAAGCTCAGGCTTAAAACCCTGGTGACCCCACAGGGGATAACCCTATAAGGTACAGTAGGCATTTTGCTATGCTCCTGGGCCCCTGGCTCCTGTTACATAGCTACAGCCCCCCCGCCCATAGCTCCCCATAGAGAGGTCTGCGGCCATCAGTTACCTAGGAGCAGCACCCCAAGCCCTCCCACATACAGATAAAGTAACCCCAAGCTCTCAGACCAAGCCAAAGGGAAGTACCTGCTGTCGGACCCTGACCCACTCCAAAACTGTATATAAGAATCCTATCCAGAAGGAACAAAGGTGTGTGAGAACAACTCTGTCATCGGGGAGCTTCTGTCATAAAAGCTGTAACACTGCTGCTTGGCTTGGGAAGAGGTCTGCTCTCCTGAGAAGCCACCAAAAGCTCCCCAGCACTCCTCACTGACTAGTTGGCCTCTCATTGGCTCAACCAGCTCCGACTCAGCACAGGGTGACAGGTGCAGCCTCTTGGAGTAACTGAGGTGGCACCAGTGGAGGCTGAGGTGGAGCCAGCTACAGCTGCAGAGGCAGTGGAGGGGACTCCCTCTCCCTGCTGGCCCTCTCTCCCCTTTGCCTGAATCCTCACACCCGGCTGGGCCAGAGATCTCTGTGGAAAGCCTCCAGTACACAGGCCCACACCGAGGTTCTCCTATTCTTTAAAGAATTGTAATAAAAATAGGGATCTTATTGAAACTAGGATTGATGACAGAGACACAGAGGAAGGCATCCTGGCTCAATGAGCTGCCTGCCTTCCTGAACAGACCTGTCAGATCACAACTTTTCTCATAGACTTTGCTTAAGCAAGAGGCTGCACAATATTTTAATAATCAAAGAAAAATATGATGGTCTTATGGTAAATATAAAAAAGAGAGAGAAAGAGGAAGGAAAGAAGAATTAAATAAGGGTCAGAATTGAACTTTTGTGGAAAGCCAAGTTTGATATAATACATAGTAGGAAATAACTTTTGATCTTATTAATCTTATGCCAAACTGAAACAGAATCAAGTTCACACAGTCATCATGTCTAGCATTTCTGTAACTGCAAAGCTTTACAACACCAATCCTAAGGAAGAAGATATTAAGTTTAAAGAAAATTGATTTTTATCATAATGTTAATTTTTAGTTCTCATAAAATTGTTGTTTGCTTGTTTTGTTCCTCTTTCAATATTCTCAGGTAATCAAGAAAGATTTTAGGAGAAACTGTGTGGTCAATGAATAAAATTTCTGAGGAAATGACTTTATGTACAAGTAAAGTCTGAAAGAGATACAGGTTGTCAGAGTAGGAGAAGCCATATTGAGATACGCTCCCTCTCTGTCCTGTCTTCCATGAAATAAATGATGTCCTATGCCTGATTCTTCCTTCCCTTCACTGCTCTGGCATCCACACTTCTCCAGGCCTCAGTTGAGCCTGGTCCCCAGCAACTAGATATAATTTAAATTATCCCATCCACTCTAGCCTACATTCTGGCACGTGGTTGGTTACTTGTGCTAAGGTACCATGTATCTGTCTCATCATCTCTTTCCAGTGAATGTTTCTGCCTCCTTTTCTGCCAGAAGTCTTTCTCCTCCCATGTTCCATCTCCTATTTCCTGCCTAAGCTATAAGCCATAGGCTTCTTAACTGACAGGAGATGAATTCATATGATGCATGAGATGATCTTTCTACAATTTCCCCTTTTTAGTCCAATAAAAGGCTGTTTTTCTTTCAAATATAAATTGTATACAATTATAATGATTATAAAACAATTATTAAGATTATAAGGTATGATATACATTTAAAATTCCAGTCTGGTCATATTTGGCAACTGAGGAGAAATTATTCTATTATCCATCCTATCCTGGCAAGTTCAGAGTTTTGTATCTAAATGAAATTTTACCCTAATTTGTATTACTATCATAAAACACCTTCGTAGACCTATAACATTCTCTTAAATCCTAAAGAACTTAAGCTTATAGTAAGACTATGACTATCTAGTTTTCAACCCTATCAAAGATCTGATAAGGAAATAAATATGACCAAAGTATCCAGAAAGCACAAGGACACAGCTTCCAAAAAATTATAGAAATGACAGATACAGTTGACTACCTGGGCAGTCCCC
>JADRCD010170717.1:0-10827 GCA_019843815.1 Montemys delectorum
CATGACAGTGTCTTGCTGTGTACAACATAATGGTCTTGAAATCATGCTTCTCCTATCTCAGCCTCTCTATTAGTAGTATTGTTTAATTCATACTATACTATTTTACACTATACTATGGTTTTCAGAACAGCTTACATATTTCAAAAGTATTTATATACCCAAAAGAAACATAGACAATTAACTTGAGTGGTGGCTTGTAAGAGAACAACAGAGTAAGACTGAATGCTTTGCTTGATGTTTGTAACTATTGTATCAAGTTTGAAGACTAGGACTTTATAAGTTTCTCTTTCTCTGAGATGAATGCTTTTCCAAATTATCACAGCCAATGAATCAGATTCTTACCCTCACTTTAGTCTGTGCCACCCTCCAAGCAGAACCATTGTTCATTGAAACAGTTGGTGAATGACTTTATGGATAGATCATCTTAATACATACATTATTTCTTTTTTTATTATTATTAGATATTTTCTTTATTTACATGTAAATTTCTCCTTTCCCAGTTTCCCCTCCAAAAAACAAACAAAAACAACAAGAACAAACCCCTGTTGCCTCCCCCCCTCCCCATGCCTGCCACCCCACCCTCTCCCACTTATTGGCCCTGGCAATCCCCTACACTGGGGCACAAAACCTTCACAAGGCCAAGGTCCTCTCCTCCTATTGATGATCGAATTTGCAATCCTCTGAAACTTCCTGGAGGGAACAAAGGACCTGAAATAGAGGGTTTGAAATGCAAAGAGAAAACAGGAAGCCAAGTTGCGTCCCAATCAAGGCTCCAACTTTACTTAGAATAAGCCAGGGTTTTTATAGTTACAAGAGAAACCTAAACCAAGTCTCTAGATTATATTGTAAAGAAAGTTCAGGTGCCAAAGTCCCCAGGTTCAGTGGATCTTCTGTCGTGTTCAGGCGGCTTCTTCAAAGACAAACCAACAGTCAACAGAGAGCATCTGTCTTAGCTCCCAGGTGTTAGCCCCTAAGCAGAGGCTGCTAGAAGTCTGATGACTAAAGTTAAGAGGGAAGGTAACAATCTACTATATTATACACATGCTGCCAAAACATTCAGTCCCACCATGTATAGTCCTTGGTTGGTGGTTGGGTCCCTGGGAGCTGTGAGGGTACTAGTTAGTTCATATTGTTGTTCGTCCTCGGGGCTGCAAACCGTTCAGCTCCATAGATCCTTTCTCTAACTCCTTCATTGGGGACCGTGTACTCAGTTCAATGGACAGCTGTGAGCCTCTACATCTGTATTAGTCAGGTATTGTCAGAGCCTCTCAGGAGATAGCTATATTTAGGCCTTAGGCCGGCTTGTCCTTCCTTCAGTCTCTGCTCCATAGTTAATCTCTGCAACTCCTTCCGTGGGTATTTGCTTCCCCCTTTGAAGAAGTAATGAAAGGTCCACCTTTTGGTCTTCCTACAATTCATTCCTTGGCGCAGCAGAGGAATTCAACTCTCAGCTACAATGGAGGTAAAATCCTTTGGTGATGTGAGGGTCATTGAAGTACAGCCTTAATACAATTAATTCCAATGTCTAAAAATTGTTCTTATTTTGGGCTTGTACCACAGTAAGAGCCAAGATTTTAAGCTCTACTAAATACAAAACAAACAAACAAACAAACAAACAAAAAGACTTTATATATTTATGTTCATTTAAGAAAATACTAGTAATGTTTAAAGTTATTTAAAATTTATATTGAGAAAAACATATGTATTTTCAATATTGCTGTAGACAAGCATCTACATAAGACTGTTAAATTGATTGTTGTTTTATATCAAACAACTTTTATAATACTCATTTTTATTGTTATAATATTTTATAAATTTTAAAGAATATGACAAAAAAGATATTGTAGGTATTGAAGGGGGGTTTCTGGGAGGAGTTGGGGTACAAAAGGGAAACAAGAATGTGATTTAATTCTATTAAAATATGTTTTTAAATGTTAACAAATTCAGATAAGTTGTAATCATGTAACTTTTCTCATCATAATGCAGTAAAAGTAAAAAAAATAAAATAAAATAATTTAAAAAAATAAAAAAATAGAAGAAAGAGTGAGTCTATTTGCCCCATGGTTCCAGAGGGCCAATGAGCCTTCCTTCCAGCATGGAGGCATGGCAGGAAGTTGCAGGTATGGCTGCTGGAGGAGGATATCTTGAACTACAAACATGAAGTTGAGATACCCAAGTAAAAAGATGAGTCTTTAAACTCTCAAAGCCCACTTCTGGTGACACACTTCCTCCAACAAGGCCACCTCTCTCAAATCGTCTCTATGTCCACCACCAGCTGGAGCCTGAACATTCATGTACATGATCTGATAGGGATGTTTTTATTCAAGCCACCAAATGGTATAATAAGAATTTTGTTATTACATGTATTTACTATGTGTGTATCCATGAGGGCTCATGTGCCACAGTGCACATATTCAAATCAGAGGGCATCTCTGACCTCTCCTGCTATTCGAGTCCCTGGGATTGACTCATCCAGCTCAATAAGAAATATTTCTACCCACTGAGCCATCTCACCAGCACATTAATAATGACTTTTAAAAGTAGTTTTCAATAAGGAGGCTGAGTATGGTGATACCTGCTTATAAATCCAGCACCCAGAAGGCTGAGGAGGGAAAATTATGGTGAATTAGAAGTTAGCAAAAGGTGCCAGTACCTTCAGGGTAACATAGCCTGACTTCCTACAGACACAGGCACAGGCAAAAGACACAAGATGACACAGAAAACTAATAATGCTTACTTTCACATTCTGACTAGATAAAAGTTTAAAGAGTTTTAATTATTCAAACATTGATAAAAATTTGTTCCATGAACTTGCATTTGCTTCTTAAGAGCTTAGTTGGACTGTTTTTACTGTACATAAGATGAAATACAGTTATTTAAGCACTGGATATTCTTATTGTGTACACTAGCAACAAGTTACTCATTTGTATAGCTGAGTAATATATTCTCTCATAAAGTTTTCTTCATTGTGGAGAGGTTTAATAAAGCAGATATTCGATTTAAAAGAACTGAAAATCCAGCACAGGAAGACATACAAGACACTGTATACTATTCATATTTATTTTCCTTGCATTCATAGGGCCACACATAGCCCAATACAACTCTTAAATAACAGAGGGAAATGGCAATTGTGGAAAATGAAAGCCTTGGAGATTAGGGCCAGTGAGTTAACAGTTAACATGTGCGGTTGGAATTGTGTTTTTCTAGCATTAGGAAAGAGTTTTGTCTTGTGTTCTAAATTGTGGTGTTCTGCTCACATTAAACTTACACTGTACTTTGGAGGTGAGAATGGTCATCAGATGAAAACCAATGCGATGCATATGGATGCCATCAAAACTTTTTCTGAATTTTTTTCTTTTTTTCATTTTGTGTGCATTGTGTGCATTGTGTATTGTGGGCGAAAGAGGCACAGGCATGCTGCGGTACATATGTGGAGGTCAGAGGATAACTTGCAAGATTTGACATTTCTTCCACGATATATGGGTCTTGAGGATAATATTGAGGTTGGTAAGCTTGGTGGTACACACCTGTCCTCAGACCCTGTCCCTTCGTGCACTTCCTTTATCCTGTTCCTGAGGCTAAGTCTCCTTTTAGGCGAGAAAAATCTTCCTAGCCTTATGTAGTGCACTTTTTCTGTCCGAGCAGGAATCAGCTTTATTTGCTGGCTTACTTTGGAAGGAGACATGAAGGGCATCATCACTGTAGCTTGCACAGACTAACCATAGGCTATTCACCCTCCTGTTCTTAAGTAGTTTGGTTCTAGGCAAGAGCCTTAGATTTCGGTCCTTCAATCTACCTTGTAATGTAACCAGACTATGAATAATGACTTTCCCTCACATGCATATTCTCAGCCTTTCAATATCATGCTATTCAAAAAAAAATCTCACACACAACTGTGAGCACTTACACTGTTTCTGAACAGTCTGACAGGTGAAAGCATAGAACTTTGGGGGAAAAAAATACTAGTTTGCAGTCAGAATTGAACCTGCTCAGTTTTTAATGGGAAAATAATGGATTTTTTTTTTGATTATATATTCTGGGTGGAAATAAATATCTTTTCAGAATTTTGTGTGAGACACAATCTTTGATTGAAGAAGTTGAGATATCACAAGGCTAGGCAAAGTTAAAATACGTTCCTCTAAACCATTTTTATATGATGGGTTTCTCTAAATGATGAGAGGTACATAGTGGCTTATGGCTTTATTAGCCATCGGCCCTGCCATTTTTCCCCCATGCTTCATTTAATTACATCTCAGCACACCTGTTAGAATCATAGCTGCTAGCTGTATATGTCCTTTTATTTTGTCTGATATGTTCTTAACTCCTTTGGAGTATAGGTGTGAAAATTGGGCTCTGGAGAGATCAAATAGTTCAGTCTGATGGCTAATTAAAAGCAATGTGTGTTAGAATCCAAGTGGGGAAACTTCCAGAGAGCTGGTTTCTGTCATTCTTCATTATCACCACCCCAGTGTGAATCCCTGCTTTCTGTAATTGTTTGCCTTCTAATGAGAAGTTTTCAGTCCCCTCCTGGAGAAGCCATGACATGAAAAAAAAACCAAAAATTAAAAACAAAAAACAAAAAACAAAAAAACAACCAAAACCACAAAACTCAACTTTACGAGTGTGGGTGTGTTTGGAGTTGCATTTGCATATGGTTTAGATGAGACTCGGAGGTGCTTTGTTCTCTCCCATATTTTATGCCTCTTGTGACCTTACCTTGGTCCTTGAACTTGAAAATCGAATTCATTAATTCGAGTTCTTCTTTTGCAGCGGCTCTGATTAGAGGAAATCGTAAAAACTGTGCTCAGTTTTCTGGCTCCCTCGACTGGCTGATCAGTAGACTGGAGAGACTGGAAGCATCCTCTGGTATGTTCCTAGTTTTCCCCTTGATGCATACGGTGTTTTTCATATTTACTTGAAGACAAAACAAACTTGCAAGTGCAGTGTTATGTGTTTTTCTTTTGAATTGGTTGAATATTTTTTTATTTATATTTCATCACCACTGTTCTGAGCTGGTCCTAAAGAGTCTTGATATAACAACAGAGTTCCTGGAAGAAGAGAGCCCATTCTAGAGCCACATATGAATGAGCATGGCCTGAGAACAGATTTCAGTTACCTCAAGTCTATGTTCCAATGTAGAAGCAGTTTCTCAAAGTTTGTATAGTACCAGAACAAAGAGAACCATGGGTCAGGGCACATTCCAAATGCTTCACTGGAAATACAGAGTAGATGTGTTAACAGCAGAGCAAGGAAAGATCAGCTGTAGTGTAAGATTCTGATGAGCCTCAGCTTACCAGGGACCCCCAAGTAAACAATGAAAAGCCTGAGATTGAAGCAAAAGCAAAAGGAATTTATTGTTCCAGCATGGTGCAATCATCTTCCTACACTCAAAGGAGAGGTGGTGACCCTGGGTTGCCTGTTTGGCAAGTTTTTATACAGTTTCCAGGGGCAGAATAGAGCATCAGCAACTAGGCACAATGTGATTGGCAGAACAATGTGACTTTTAAACTGATTGGTCCTTAGGGAATGAAGTGACAAGGACTTCCCTTGTCTGTAGGTGACCAACGGTCAGCCTGTGGTTTTCCCAAGGAATGTAATCCAGGAAGGAATGAGTGCCTACCATTGACTTCCTCTCCCTTCCAGGAAGGGAGGGATCTTTATGCTCTGGGGTCTTGGTGGAATTTTCCAAATGCCTGTCAATGCCCCTCCAGTGCAGAACCATTGCAAGCGTTCTTGGGGGTGTAGGCTTCAGATGCTAGAGCTGTGAAACCAGTGTTCAGTTCCTGGACACAGGACGCTTTAAGTAACTGAAGTTATCATAATTAACGATTTCTTGGAAATTTGAAGCTGTTCATATTCTAGAGACATTACTTCCACAACTTTGTACAAGAGCGTCTCAGACGCTGCTGCTGCCTTATGAAGTCTTCCTCCTTGATCCATGGTTAGATGTAACATGTTGAGTCAAAAGACACAAGGTTCTTAGGTTAATTTTTGAGAATCACTATTGCTGAGGGGATGCCGTTACACTCATTTCCTTTCTCCACAAAATGTTAAGTTGCAACTAGGAGAGAGGTGAGGGGAGGGAGGGAGGGAGGGAGGGGTAGAGAGAGACACACACACACAGAGAGACACAGAGAGAGAGAGAGAGAGAGAGAGAGACAGAGACAGAGACAGAGAGAGACAGAGAGAGACAGAGAGAGAGAATGAACAGAGACAGAGTAGAATAGTCTCTACTTCATTAGGAAGGCTTCTTGTATTTTGTTGTATTGTATCAACAAGATGATATGTAGCAAGTGAGGGAATCCCTCAAGGAAACTCCAAATGAAACAGAGCCTTTTTAGCCGGATGAGGGAGAGTAAAAGAAATATTATGCCACTATGTTTCCTGACATCTTTGTCTGCTTCAGAGTCCTTTTCTTAAAGCAGGTGGAGAAGGGGGAAGGCAAATTACATTTCTAGAAAATGGTTCTTACAATGGAAGAGTTCTTTAGCTATTTTAAAGTAGTGGATAAATGGTGCCCTGCCTTCCATTGTGTAGCCGAGTGACTCTTGTGATCGTTTTCCATGGTTACTTGAAGCTGTTGTTCACTTTGAGCGGTATAGCTAAGGGTGAAGGGATAGCAAGGCTTGCTGGATTCCAGCTTTCAGCTAGGGATGTTTCCTGATTGGCTCAGTCATGGGTGTCACACCCGAGACTATTCAATGGTTGAAGGGCTAGGGCTTCTAGCATGTACTTTGTTACTCATTACGACTGCAAATTCTCAATGGGCAGAAGTTTCCTATGTAGAGTTATTATACTTGCAGTTTCTACTTCTACCTCAGTGGTATGTTTCATGCTTATTTTATGGTGGTTCTCTCTCTTTTATAGAGAGTTTTAGAAAGAAAATGTTTTTTTTTTCTATATTGCAATGGACATTTGGGTGAGCACAGTAGCAAATGTGCTATCTGCAGCCTACTTGATTCTTGAGGTAACAGATACCTGATTACATGGCCTGAAAACCTTTCTTGTTCTGTGAGTCTCAGTTTTTTCTTTAAGACCTATTAAGGAAGGGCCTGAGACTCCTTATTTATTTAACCATTAATGAGAAGCTGAGACTCTGGGAACTATGGGTACGGCCATCCCCTCCAGATCTACTAGTGTGGTTGGAACCTCTGGATATGGCCCTGTGCTCATAAACTCACAGCAGCTGTGGCTTCCCGCACAGGACTAACACAAGATCAAGTCAGCCCAAATTCTGCCATAGAATGGGAATATGCTGCCTGGGCCCCATTGTTTATCAAAGGAGTTATTGACCGTTGACAGGAATGATTGTTCCTTTCCTGACAGCTGCCTGCCTGCTTGCTTTCTTGTTGACTTGCTTGCTTGCTTTCCTCCTTCCTCCCTCCCTCCCTCCCTCCCTCCTTCCTTCCTTTCTTTGGATTTCCCATGTACCCACAGATGGCCCCCACATCTGTCCATGGTCAGACATGACATGATGTGGTCAACTAGAGAGGAAATAGGGGTGGATATGGTAATGTACGTAACTGTCAAGACTAAGAGCTTGATCTGACATAGGCAGTTTCGGGGACTGTATTTCACGTCCATCTCAGGGATTGGAGAGCAGTAGAAGCAATGAATAGTGGTCCCCTGGGCCCTATCTTTGTCACCAACAAGACACTACAAGTCGAAAGTTGGATGGAGGACTTTCTATACTGGGTCACAGCCACAATGCTGTGTCTTGCACACTTTACTCAATGTCTACTAGAGGAAGAAAGGTCTGGTACCCTTTTATCCATGGCATGCTGTCAGTATTCCATGTAAAAAGTTATTTAGTTCATTGTGTAAAATAGTCTTTAGGCTGGCGGCATGACTCGGCGGGTAGAGGTACTTACACTATTCAAGACTACGTATGTAGCGTATGTGAAGCATAATGGATTTTTGTGTTCAGACTTGGACTCTGTCCCTAAAATATCTCTTTATGTATATGCCAATCGTATATGCCAATCTAAAACAACAATGAAGAAACCTCCTGAATCTAAAACGCTTCTGGTCCTAATGTTGCAGGCAAGGGGGGCTCATCTTGAACATGCTGTCTTCCTGAATCCTTACCATCCTACCGTCAGATTTCCATTCAACAGGAAGGCAAGGCCAAGCACTTACAGGCACGTGCTTGAGGTCAAAGGAAAGCAGAGGGGGAATTGAGTCTGTGTCAATACTGTGAGCTCTGAAGTAGTGTCATCTGCCTTCTGCGTTGTGCGCAGACCCAAGAGTTCACAGAGAGACTAGCCCACTGGATGCACTCAGTGATAAACTAAAAGAGGAAAATCAATTAAAGCCAAACAGCATAGGAACATCTGGTAGCATTTGTGATTCAAGTTACCACTGAGCATTTGATTAGCTTTTGTTCTTTGAGACTGAGTCTCATGTGACCCAAGCAAGCCTTCTGCTCAATGTGTAGTGGAGGATGACTTTGAATTTCTGATCCTGCAGTCTCCAGTTCCCTAGTGCTAGGATTGGATAACAGGTGTGTACCATTGTGGCTCCTTTTAGGCAGTTTTGGGGATCAAACCCTGGGCTTCATGCCTGCTAACCAAACACTCTACCACCTTACTGAGTCACATCTTCAACCTTTATTATCTTTTAAAGATATAACAATGTATCCAAATAAAAATTTGAATAATATGTAATTTTTGATATGGCCATTTGATTGTTGGATCTTGAACTGCCTAGAACTGCAATTCCCTCTTCTTAACTGTCCTTTGGCAACTGTGCTTTCTTTGTCCTTCATAAATCCTGGCCCCTTCAACTGAAGGGAGTAACCATCAGAAGCCTAATTTGGCTGACGTGTATGTTATCGTGGCATTGCTCTCTGTCTCTGCTTTCTTTCAGTAAGTTTACCCCAGGAGTCTCACACTCACCTTCCAGTTCCAAACGTTAGTCTCTCTCCTTGGCTCATTAGTTTTGCAGACACCTCTCTCAGAGTGAGTTCTGTTACTCTCTGTGTGCATAAGAATATTATGCGCTGGCTCCCATTTTCACCTCTTTCCTGATTTTGCAAATCTGTGTTCTATTTTCACACTTAAACTTTGTCATCTCCCCCCCCCCCCTCCTCAATATCACATGAGCTTGAGAAATAATGGGTTTATTTTCTTCTTTGGCCTCAAAATAATTCTGAAAAATTCAAAATATATGTAATGTTGTCTTTTATCCATTAGCCTTGAAGCCACAGCTGTTGCAATCACAATTTTTAAACTATGAATTTGAATACTAATGTGATATATAAATATTTTCTTTCTCCATTCGTGTAAGAGATAGAAACTCTACTTATGGTAGCTGCCATTTGCTTTACCACTTAGCTCTTGCTAACAAAAAGAAAGAAAATTCTATGCTATTTCTTTCTTTCTTTCTTTTTCCCTTTTTTGCCAGAAGACTTAAAAATAAATTAGTCATTTATCTTATACTGAAACTCAAATAATTTCTTATTTTAGTCTTTGTGCATGCCTATAGTATATGTAAATGTATGTATATGTGTGTCTGTGTGCTTGAGTGCAAGTGTGTCCATGCCATGGCATGTGTGTGGAGATCAGAGGACAGTCTCCACAGGTACTGGTCCTCCATTCCTCCCTCTGTTTGAGACGGCCGTCCTTATCATTGGTCACTGTGTATATAAGTATGGCTGACCCACTCATTTCTAAGGATTCTCTGTCTTAGTAGAGTCTCTGTTTCCACCTTGCTGTCAGTGCTTTGTTCTCATCTGACCGTTCTTCTGGTTCATAGTATGTGCTCTTCCCTTCCACATGTGCCTTTGTGGATGCATCCACTTTTGCTGTGAGCCTTTGCAAGACATTATTTGCTAAGAGTCTTCCAAATTTTTTGGTGTTTTGTTTTATTTTGTTTTGTCTTTGTTTTTGTTTTTGCTACCAACTTCCCATAAAAAAGCTAATGCCTCAGTCTGGGCTGCTGATTCAAAGTACCACAAGTCCCAGAAATGTGTGACGGTTCTCAACCCTGGAGGCGTCAGAACAGGCCCTTTGGGTTTTGTGTCTGGACCTCCTTGTCATTGACAGCTCATCCTTTCCTGGGGGGGGGGGGACAACAAGCCCTTCCCCCATAGTAGTCTTCTTCCTCTGTGAGAGTACTCAGCCCTCCTGATTCCTTCAGGTTTTTGTAGCATCTAGATACATATGTTAGAACCGGTGTGCCCCCAGGTCTCGGATACAGCCCCTCAGTTCTGATTTGTAGTGGGGAGCAGCCACGGTCAGTGAATGAATGCATTAGGACAGCACAATAAAGTGTGTTAGTAAAAGCAGGCATCCATGTGCTCTGCAGTAATAAATAATGGAGAGAAAAAAAAAGCCGCCAGGACAGTGTGGGAAATCTACTAACAGTGCCTTCCCGTCAGTGGTACCACGTTCTATACCGGCAGGCACCAAATGATGAGTTTGTTTTGTCGCTGCAGTTTAGATTTTGGTGACAGCGGGGGCAGCTTTGGTACAATAATGTCAGCATCTCTAGCTCAAGTCTTGGCTTCCTAAATTTCTGTTATCTTTAATTTTTTTTTTTGCTTTCATTATTATCAGGCCGTCGGACAACTGCTAAGTTAGCCCCAGAGTTTGAGGTGCTAAATAAATTGAATATCTGTGGATATTTATAACAGATTAACTCAGAGAGAGAAGCTACCATCCATTGCCCTCGCCTGCACAGGACAAGGGTTTGGGTCAGGTGTAGCTCCTGAGAACTTGAGGGAATGACTTCTGCACCCTTTTGTGAACTTGACATCACAAGCATCTGTTCTAAGAAAGTGGATTCCACTGGAGACATAAGAACTTTTCTATGGGGTCTTAAAAG
>JADRCD010170718.1:0-24145 GCA_019843815.1 Montemys delectorum
GCCAGTGTCGTTTCAAAGCTCTCTAGGGCAGAAGTGACTGGGGCCAGACACTGACTTTCTATTATAATAACACATGATAGGACACATGGAGCAACAGATCAGGGAGTGATATTCTCTGAGCTTACACAGAATAGAAACATCTATGTAACATGGGGGGAAAAAAAGAGAATCTAGGAGTGGGAATTCAAAAGGGGGGATTGTGTCAAAGAGCTGGTAAGACAGAGTGGTAAGTAGGAAGGAGGAAAAGAGGGAGGGAGGGAGGGAGGGAGGGAGGGAGGGAGGGAAGGAGGGAAGGAAGGAAGGAAGGAAGGAGGGAGGGAGGGAGGAACTATAAGATACCTATTGACTTCCTCATGGTGCTCTCAGGAAAGTGCATTGCTAATGGAAATCACTGAGCCTTACATTGCCCACATCTCCCACTGATTGTACCTCCTTTAAAATAAGGTCCGTGGCTACTTTCTCAGAGGGTGCCAGACATGGTTAGGCCCTGCTCCGCAGGCCCAAGCCATCATAAAAGTCCAGTTTTTTTTTTCTTATTCGACTTATCATACTAATATTGCTATACATCTGGTTTTGGGGTGCTAGGAGTGTATTTGCTTATTTATACCTGCTTAACAACCCTTGTGAAATGGCTTGAACATGTGATCAAATAAAGTAGCTAAATGTACACTGTTACTGAGGATTTGAATGAAGCTCAGAAACTCACATTCTCAGTCCCTATGCTATGCTACCTCTCCACAGTTGCAAGGCAAAGCATTATCATGTGGGTGCCTATCGTAGCTTAGTGGTGGGTGGGGAGGTACTCAACACTCTTTATCAGATTGTACTTCAAATAGTTATGTGAGTAAAATACATTTTCTTCTAAAACTAACTTGTTCACCTTGTATTCTTATTCACATAACAATTTGAAGCACAGTCTGATAAAGAGTGTTGAGTTCCTCCCCACCCACCACCAATCAGCTTTGCCATAGGGTCACATACGGATTTTATTAGATATTCATTTCCAGTGGCTATTACAGATAGTCTCAAAGATCTAAGCAGAGAAGAAAAGAACGAATGATCATCAATTAACACCAGCAGCAAAAGAGGAATAAGAGTCAGATAATTAGCTGTCTGACCAAATTCTCTTGTAGGCTATGCCAGGAACTTGAGCTTCATCCTAAGTACCAATCACTGATGGAGGAAAGGGATGAAAAAGGACATTGTTTGTGTCCTAGATAAACCCAAAGCCCAGGCTGGGGAGGGGGTGGCACAGCAGTTGAAAGTGGAGTTTGCTTGGTTTAAAACAAAGAAAGCAACTTAAAATTTGGTCTCTGGATTGGGTTGTTTTGGGGGAGATTAGGAGTTGTTGTTGTTTGTTTTTTTGTTGTTTGGTTTGGTTTGGTTTGGTTTGGTTTGGTTTGGTTTGGTTTGGTTTGGTTTGGTTTTTGCAGCCATTACAATATAAAATAGAGCATACCGAAAAGCATTTTCTCCTTCCAATCAATAAAATCAACATATGGTGTGTTTTTGCATTGATGCACGCAGATAGTAGAATCCAAAAGTAGAAGTAATTCACAAAACTCAAGATTAATCCATGTTATTATGAAACCAAATGCCCAACCCTGTCTAAAAGTCAATTTATTTATGCTATTTACCCTAATCAGACATTGTTTTTTGAGTCTAATTTTCTGTCATACTCAGTATTAAAATTGAGGTTTAGAAATATTCCTAATTATAACAACTTTACTATCCCTATTGGTCTCAATTACCATGACTGAATATTTTCTTTAAAAATTTATGGATTTACCTTTTATACAAACTCTTTAATTTTGACTATGTTACACATGGAAATGACTATCATGTCAGGTAATATCCTTTAATAAAAGTTTTTTAAATAGTACAAAATATCACAGTGTCCTTTGGTCACGAATTGTCTCAGTAAGAGCAGGCAACTAAAATTATTCACTATCTTATTTATTTACTTATTATTTATGTATTAAAGAAGTTATTCTATTGTTATCTTTATAAAAATTAACTCAACTGAATTCTAAGTAGTATTGGCCTTCCAGAATAATTCATCAAAGCAATTTAGTAAATCAAAATACTTCTACAAATTTTTTCACATATGTATTTGTAGTACAGATTTAACTAACTGATTTCACTTTTAAAATATGAATTATTGTACCCTGTGTGGTACATTCTAAAATTATTTAATGCAGCATTTCTAGCTTTGGGGGATTCTTTCTTTAACTTTCCTTTAACCTGAATGGTTACTGTTCCTGTTCCTTTAGTGCCTAGCCCCTCTTTGTTTATTTGTTTATCTTTAGTGAGCTTTGAAATATCATTTGAGGGAAAAGCCCATCTGATGTCAGTTTATTCTTTATTGAAGTTTCACAGAGTCAGCCTGAGATAAATGGAATTTTCTTCTTCAATCCAAGGCTTAATTATGGTAATTAGTCTGTGCAATTTGTAAAGTTTGGCAGCCAATTCAGGTCCTAATATGCATAAGCCTCTTTCTGTTACAAATTGAGTAGGTTTTAATCAGTTTTTAAAAGACAGTGTCTCACTATGCCTGTGTGCTTTGCTCTCTCTCCGATTTTGAGATTGAACATTGTTTCTGACTCTGCTGCATCATTAGCAGGTTAGATATATTTTTTTAATATTCATGAAGCTTTCATCTTCACATTAATCCCCCAACATCTGTGATTATGATGGGCACTTTGGGGATCTGTCTATTGTGTGCCTTTGGAGAATGAAAGGCCCCAGCAGTTCCTGGCAGTAAATTAACCCTCACAATGCCGCTTAGTGCCAAATGCCTTTGAAATGTTGCCTTCTGCTCTGTTCCTTTCTGTGTGGATTTCACACTGATGGTTGATTCCCTCAACAGAGCCATGCTTCACTTCATTCTGACAGCCATCTGGGACACTATGGTTTCCCCCACACACACCCTTTCATTGAAGAGTGTATCTTTCACTAGTTGTATTTTTCCATTCTTTTCCAAAATGGGCCTGTTAATCGACTGAGTCTCGGTTACTCATTCTCACTTCACAGTATGGATATTTGTGCACAGTGGGGAATTTGTAGGCATATACACAATTAATTTTGTGATCGTGCCTGATCAAAATAATTTTAGAAGACTTCAATAAGTTCTTCTTTTACCAGGGTTTCAAACATGCTTCAAATGTTCTCACATGAACTGCTCAATTCAACATTGCTTTTTTCATTATTTTCATTTTATTTAATATATTATAATACACTGAGTCTTCCTTGAGGGCAAATAAATTATATATATATATATATATATATATATAATATGTTATATATGTTATATATGTTGTATATATTTATATATAAATATATAATACACATATATAATATTATATATTATACATTATAATGTGATATATATATATATTACATTATATATATTGAGTTAACATATTTTACCAGGCTCTTTTGTCTTTAGATAAATAAATGTGTCATTAGACAAACTATCAAAACTTTAGGTAATTAGTAGTCCACACTTTAGTAGTAACTTACTTTGGAACTTTGAAATCCCTCTCATTCTTGCAGAGAAAACTGGTCTGCTAGTTAACCACACAGCCTTAGTATGCAATAAGGACATCTATGTTTTGTCTTATAGTTTTGTTAAGGGAATCAAATTTCTAAAAGGAAATCAGGGTACCATTTCTGAAATATTATCAAAGCTAAAAGAAAATATTCTATTAACATATACCCTTAAACAATAAGCATCAAGTTGTGAAGACTAAAAAAGGATGTGCTTCAGGAAAAACCCCAGGCAAATGCCAGTAACACTTCACAGAAAACCAAGAAAAGCAAGAATAGCAGACTGTCAAGTTAGTACAGAAATCCACCTAAGTCTAGTTCAGTTTTCAAAAGATGAATAGCTTCAATATCAAGCCACTCTTTCCCAAACCTCTTAGATTTATTTTAAATCTAATATTATTTTTAATGTAACGGTGCCCCTTAGTGAGCACGGGTCAGTCTCTATCAATGCTGGCTAGTTTATATGTCAACTTAACAGGAGTTAGGCTAATATGAGAAGACAAAATCTTAACTGAGTAAACGCCTCTATAAGATTGGCTATAGGCAAATATGTAGGGCAATTTCTTGATTCATACTTGATATGGAAGGGCCCAGTTCTCTATGGACAGTGACACCCCTAAGCTGGTGTTCCTGGGTACTTTAAGAAACAAGGCTATAAGATAAGCCATGAACATGAAGCCTGAAGGAAGCAGCACCCTGCCAAGGTCTCTGCTTCAGTTTCTGCCCTGGCTTCCTCCAGGAAGGACTGTGATTTAGAAGAATCAGCAAATGAATCCTCCCCTAACCAAGTTGCTTTTGGTCGTGCTATTTTATGCCACTAATGGAAACCCTAAGACACTCTCTGTAGCCTTCATTAAGTAGGAGAGGAATGGAGTTTTCTTCCTTGAATGATAGAAGTGGGAGGTAGTAGGGTAAATGCTAGCAGAGGAAGGTCTGCCCATCCTATGTATTCCTAGCCCATTGATATCATAAGGTGGCAGAAGATTATTAAAAGATGCCTGCTCTGAGTATGTTATAGGAGGCCATGCATTTGCCCTCCAAGAGAAGCCACTGAAGTTGCCTACAATATGTAAGAAGATGTACAGGTTAGCAAGGCCAGGTCAGCAATGATGTTTCAAGAACCCGTTGTTTATTCTATTTCACACAACAGATACAATCTTACATTTTTACTGTCATTGGCATGGTTTAAAAGAGAATTTAAGCTTCCCTTTCCTGTTTTGTGGCATATGCAGAGAGACTGAGCCTCATTTGGGCGAGTCATTTTTAGTCTTTTATAGAAATGAAAACTTTTGAATTGAAAGCTGAAATGTTATAGAACTAAAAATTCAAAATACTGTAAAACCCCTCGTTCAGCTTTTCCAAAGTATCTCTTATATTCCCCATAAGCAGATTATTTTAATCTTCTTCTCTGTTGAGACAGAGACACTTAAAATGCATTCACTACCCACATAAGTAATAAGGGACACTGCAAGCTAATGCTTTGCAGAACATAAGGTTTAAATCTACTAATTACAAGATTTTCAAAAAGATCCAAGAAAAATATATAATTTTTAGGAGAATGACAAAATATATATTGTAATAGTCTTGGATGAAAGAAGATTCTCATGAAAACAGTATTCCTCAAATATACCTACACCTACAAATTATTCTAAATATATAATTGGAGGAAATTGCTGGTATAAATAGTTTTGGTATCAAAGTGCTATATTGGTTATCTTTTATTATTTAGGAAGTTGAGCAAAATGAGTATTTTCCTTTTCAGGTTGTGACCTTAACTGGAGAAATGTCCCTAATACTGCTGCATTTGCATACATTAGGAGCAAAATAGCATGCACTGGGGAATTAGGGTGGGAGATTTGTGTGTTTCACAAAGGCAGATCATTTGAACATTCAATAGAACTTTCTTGACAATCCCATCACCTGCAGGACTGTAAGCAGAGAGAAGTCCTTTGGGCTTAGCTGTGGCTCAGTTCCACTTTTTTTCACTACTGTTTAGATAGAAACCAGAAGGGACCCTACCCTGAGGTACCTCGTGGATTAACCCAGCCTTCAACTGGCTCAGTTTGAAGATGGAGAAGAAAGAGGATAACCAGAACATGGCCAGGCCTTCCTGTGTTTATTATTTTGTGAGTTAGAATGCACATTTTCTCAAATGAGAGGCATGCAGTTTATACAGTGTGTATTCATCACTATAACATTTCATCTGTGGCATAGAAAAGTTCAAAAAATAATGAAAAAAGAGTCATTTGTCAACAACATTCATAGTATTAATAATTGTCTTCATTAACTATTGTGGCTGAAAACCATTCTGTCACATGGTCATATTTGAATAATATCTCCAATCATCTGGGTAAATTTCTATTATGTGTGTTACAAGAGATTTTTCATTTATTATCATTTATTATGATAAAGCCTTTGTAAGCTTCAAGTATTTTGAGTAGTATGAATTCCAATTTGTAAACAATGTGTGACACAGATAAATCCTGGAGAATTTTTCTTCAGTATTTGAGAGGATGGTAAAAAGATAATGTGGGTAAAATTATGTAATATAATTCAGGTAGATGAACTACAATACTTGTGTAAAGCAAAACTCAGTTTTGGATTGCCAAAACTCAATGCCCCATTCTTGCCACTTGAGTTCCTAGGAAGCCATGTGATCAGTGCTTAGTGGATTTGGTGGTCTGTGTTCTATTTTCCTTGACCCTTCTGACTCCTATAGTCTTTCCTCCCTCTCTCCCACTAGGCTCCAAAATCTCCAATGGGAGGGACTCAAGAGAGACCTTCAATTTAGACTCTCTGTCTGTGTCTATCTATCTATCTAACTATCCATAATATCTGTCTGTAGGTCTCTTCCCATCAACTGCAAGGCAATAAGTATTTCAGAAAATCATTAGGAATTATTTCTCTCATTTTTTTGCCAGTAATGTTTGGTTCTGTCCTAGGTCTCTATATATCCAGTCTTTGTTTCCTGTCCATGCAGGATGTGTGGGCATGAACTGCCTGTTCTGGCATGGGCCTCAAGTTAAACCAAACATTGGTTGTCCACTCCCACAAGTTCTGTACGACCATTGCCCCAGCACCTACTACAGGCAGGAGAGATTATAGGTTGAAGGTCTTTTGGCACAAAAGAAGCTAGAAATCTGGGGTAAAGGCTCCATCCCAGCACTAGCTTGACACCTCTATGGTCACTGTGCTGTGTGACTATTGTAGTCAGCAATGGAATCTTACTGCCAGTATTTCTGGAGAATGGCCCTCTGTCCTAGAATCATTCTGGGTTGTTTGGGGATCTGTGTGGTACCCCCTCTACCACATTTCAACTGAATTTAACCCCAGCCTACCACTAGCCTTTCTGTCACAACAGACAGATGACCAGTCCAGTCAACCTAGATTACCCTCAACCAAAGAATGGTAAAGGAAATATCAATTCAAATAACGGAGTACTATTCAGTTGTGTTTTTTTTAAAGAACATAAAATTTGTTGAAATTTGTAGGCAAAGAGATGCAACTAGAAAAAAAATTCATACAGAGAAAGGTAACCCAGACCCAGAAAGATAACTACTTAAAGTATCTACTTATAAGTGGATATTGACCTCTACGTAAGCAAGACATTTTAAAGATAGGGATTGTCTTCATAAATTATTGTCCACTAATATGATACTAGCATTCATCTGCAAGTATTTCATCCATTCAAATCATTTCTCCTTCTGGCTGGGCAGATATGAAAAAACATAAAATCTTGAATTTGAAGAAATACAAATTATATATATATATATATATATATATAATATATAATGTATGCATATATTATATTATATATACAAATAACATATATATATTACCATCTAAGATGAATGGAGAAATACCCAATAGAAAAGGATTGACCATTAAAGCATGAAGAACTGAAATTGAGTCACTAGAACCCATGTACAACTGAGCACCATGGCACACATATCTTATCCCAGTGCTCTTACAGTGAGATAGGAGGCAGAAACAAGAGAATCCTTGGAAGCCGATGAGACAGCTTCTTGGCATTTGCAGTAACAAACAACAGAGAGATGCCATACATGAGGTTATCCTCCACATATATGACCTCCACATACATGCCCTGATATGTGCACGCGCGCGCGCGCAAACACACACACACACACACACACACACACACACACCATACACATAAACACACACGTATATCTTAGAATCAACAAAAAAAAAACAATTTCATAGTTAGAGATAAAAATAGAAGGTATTTCAATTAGAAGAAAAATTGTGATAGCAAAAGAAAAAGGTTTTAATTGTGAGACCTATCAGAGCTCTGGGCAGTGGTGGCACATGCCTTTAATCCCAGCACTTGGGAGGCAGAGGCAGGTGGATTTCTGAGGCCAGCCTGGTCTACAGAGTGAGTTCCAGGACAGCCAGGGCTACACAGAGAAATCCTGTCTCGAAAAACAAACAAAAAAGAAAAGAAAAGAAAAGAAAAGAAAAGAAAAGAAAAGAAAAGAAAAGAAAAACCATAATCAACAACACAGTTCATCAGGTAGATCTTAGTAGCTTCAACAGCAACTTAAGGTAGAAAACAAGAAACATGAATCCAATGTTTATATCTAGCAAAGAGCCATTCTGCACTTGTAGTTGAATATAACTCTTTATAAAGTCTCTGGGACAGCTCCAAACTAACAAAATGAAGACAGCGTGTGACAATTAACTCACTCTTTGCTAAGCATATTCTTTCTTTCAGGGAACTTACAAAATGATTCCTTTCTAGGAACGCTGTGCTTAAGGGGATCATTAAGTGCAGAAAAATGAGATTTTTAATTTTTTTTTTTTTTTTAGAGATTTAGTTAGTGCAAGAAGGATGTTTTACTTTTAGTAATGTAAGGTGACTTTTTTTCTTTTTGTTTGCTTATTTGCTTGGATATTTTGGTTATCAGTAATAAATTAGTACTCATTGGCCTTAATCAAAGCTCTTCGAAACCATCTACTGGGTTGCCTTGTCTAGGCTGGGTGTGATGGTATGTGCCTGGTCTTTTTTGCAGCTTGTTATGGCTAGTTTAGTTGATGTCCCCGGGAGACTTGCTCTTGTCTGAGGGGAGGCAGAGCAATAGTGGATCCGGTAGAGGGGGGAGGTGGGTAAGAGAGACTGAGAGGGATGCAGAAAAGAAAGGGGAACCTGCATTTGGGATATAATATATGAGAGAAGAATAAAATTTTAAAAGCAAAACAAGAAAAAGACTGAGTCACAGAAGACAGTTACCTTTCCCATGGATCAAAATCAAACATCAGTAATTACTTGGGTATCGGGGGAACATTTGAAATATTCTATGTCTACAATGTGAAAAGCACTGTCCCTTTCTATAATCAAAACAAGTAAGTCTAAATGGTATAAAAATGAAATTGTGGGGTAATCTCAGCAAGTAGCTATTGATTGTGTACAATATGCCTGCAAGGCAAATGAGTGAAATAAATATAGAAGGAGATGTTCTTATACAATATTGTCTTTGTATGAATTTATAAAAACAAGTAAATAATAAAATGAATATCCATCCATTATTATGTATAACTGTCTAGAATTCAGATTCTCTGTACTTAGTAATTGTTAGATATTCCAAACTGTAAGTACCTTAAGTTTAATACACCATGAGTTTTCTGTTCCCTAAAGTACAGTTTCTCTCATCTATTTTTTACTTTCCTAAAAGCTCCACTCTCCTCTTCATCCCATCTTTGACACCTCCCCAAAACACTTTTTACTCCAAACATTCTTTACTCCCTTCTACCTCAGAATTTTGCTCCTCTGATCATCTTTATTCTTGAGGTTTCAAGTTTAAATATTGCCTCTCCATAGTAGTTTTCTTTATGAACTCTTTTTCAACACTCCTCTAGCATAGTTCATGTGCAATATTTGTATGAGAAATAGCATTCCGCTCTCTCATCCTCAGCTTCTAACACCGTGCCTAACACAGGGGCTAAATAAGTGAATGGCTGAATAGTCATCAGTGGTTAGAGTGACAATAGCTAGAGAATTTCAACTATATGAACTTAACCTCTAAGTTAAAGAGTGAGAAAGACTTACATAATGAGAGGGCAGTGTAGGCACTACAGAGAGGGAATGAATAAAGAGTCTCTGAAAATAGTAAGTAGAATTCACAGGGCAAAAGTCTTAAGGTTAAGTTCAGAAAAAGCAAAACAGACAACTATAATAACCTGTTGGAGTAGAAACCATTTTCAGAAAGTAAATGAGTTCTGAACAAATTTACTTTGCTATTTATGATATAATGCATTTTAATAATTAATTTTTTACGAGCATGTAATACATTGTTTCATTGTGCAAACTTTTCAGATATTTTTGGAGGGTTTTCTCCATGTCTTCCTCATCCCTCTAATTCTTTGTTTGCACCTTCCTTCCCCAGCAGCCTTTCTGACTTATGCCACATATTTACTGTGGATATAGCCACATGGATATAGCTAGACATGGGAGTACGTTTGATCAGGTGATGTGAGTGTCTCCTCTGGATAGATACAGTCTCTGTGCTAGCTCTCCTCTAGAAGTGATGTTGACCAAGCACACAAAGACTAAAATGGTTGTAACTGCAAATAGTTCCAGAAGCTCTAAATTCTTTGTTGTATACATTTCTTGGACCTACAACACACTAAAACCGCTAAACAAACATACAAACAGCACCACTAAAACTCAGTCTCCAAAATACCAAGAGCTTATTGACTAACATCTGGTCTTAGGCCAACAGCTATTATAATATAACTGTAATAATATAGAAAACGTAAAAGGAGGACCCACCTGACAAGTGCTATTCCAAGTTATTCTAAATTACTCCTACACATTACATCATAGAATCCTCATAGACATCTCTAGAGAATAGATGCTATTACATTCCCAATTTTACAACTGTGAATGAAAATGGAGAATATGCTAAAGGAACTTGCTTGAGTCACATACCTAATACATCCAAGCTTAGATCCAAATGTCAGAGGCGTTCTGACATTTGAATCAATGTTCGAACATGATTTGAAGATGATAATACTTTATTGCATTTGCATTGTGTCATTTCATAATTAGTATGAAGAAGTTTCCTCAAAATGGTAATAGTCACCATGGCGTTATGAAGATCAAAGTCTTTAAAATTAAGACAAGAGAAACAGAGCGTTAGATTTTAAGATCAAGCTCTGGCCCATGGATGCATGCAATGTAGTTCTAATTATCTACATTCTATGTTATACTACAGTGTGATCTCATATTTTCTGAAATAATGTCAAAAAATCAAGTGACCTCATTATTAAAGAAGACTCGATTTTGAAATTTAAAAAAATTACAGATACAAGCTTAGATTCATTGTATGCATTAGACAATGGTTTTACATTGATTCGCATACCTTCCAACAATTTTGATGATGGATAATCAGTGAAGTCATCAATACTGTAAAGAGTAGTAAATGAAGTGACTGGTCATTGTTGCTTCTTTTAGAACATGATTAGAAAGTGAATTATTCTTTAGTGCACTGGGGTCTTAAAATTCTGTAGGATCACCTCAAACAGTAGGAATACTATTTTTCATGGGTTTAGAAATCTAAGAAATCTCTTAACTATCAATTATTGTTGAAATTGGTGCTGCAAATTAGTGAGCATACATTGTTAAAATAAAAGCTTGCCTTCCACTAGACAGCTTACATTCAAGTGTGAAAATTTCAAGGAAGTTTTGTATTTTATTACTGAAATACATATCACCTGCTAAGTCTAAAAATTACATAAAATATATTTTCTAACATGCTAGGAATAATTTAATGGAAAATAAAATTACAACTATGGGGAGCTGAGGAATAATGAGCATTTAGTTCCTGAAAAAGCACCATAAAAGCAACCAGTTGCACAAAACTCATGCAAGAACAAGACAGTAGAGATTTCCACTTTTTCTTATTTATCCAGAATGAGCCTAAAAAGGGGGGTTGACATGGATGAAATAAATTAAACAATTTATTGTGCTCTTATGATCCCTGTCTTCTAACTTTGCCCTGAGTCAGTAATCACCATATCATTCAGAGTTCTTAAATAAGCAAGAGCACCAGAAGATGCATGTAGGGTTGTGAGGTCCCCCATCGGCTCTACCATAGGACACGACTGTTCAGGGAGCAGAACAAGGGAGTTGACTGCGCCTCCCCCGTGCTGAAGCCAGGAGGGGATTGATTGGGCTATAGGAAAACCCTGGGACACAGTTTAAGGTATGGGAGAGCCAGATTAGGTTCAGGGGGTCCCTGGGCCTATGACAAGGCCAGGGCCATCTGGTTCTCAGGCTCTTGGACACCCAGGTGCCAGTGGGAGCTGAGAACAAAGTCGGGGCTGGATCTAGCCTGGGGCAGGGGAAGAGGGGAGAAACTCCAGCTCTCCTTCAAGGAGAGTCCTTGGTTTGACAGCAGTTGGGTTGAGCTTGAGCTTGGGCTTGGGCCTGGGCTTGGGCTTGGGCTTGGGCTTGGTGGCAGCCATGGCTGGGAACACAGAGAGGCCTTCTAAGGGAAGCTCTATAGATGAAAGCTTTCTCCATGTCTCCCCACGAGGATCCCAGTGAAAAGAAGCTGTCCATGGTTTTAAGGCATTTATTGTCACAGCAGAAAGTGGATGAGTAAAACCATACCCCATTTCTCAGGGTGGGTCTGAGGTTAAATACCTTTTGCAGGGAGGAATGTCTGAGAAGAAAAGCTTATTGGCTAAGCCCTCCAGGCCCTTAGGTACCTCATTAAAATGGAGATCTGTCTTGAGCCTATGTGACCACAGATCATGTCCTCTCCCTGTGGAGGGGCTTGGGGTGTGGCTCTTACGTGACTGATGGCCACAAATGTATGGGGGACTGCTGCTACTGACAGGGGCCTGGTGCTTCGGAACAGGCAAAGCGCCTACTGTCCTTTTAGAATTTCCAGGGTTTCAAGCCTTAGCTCAACCAGGGACCAAGCTACCTTCCAAGGTCCCACAGATGTACAGTAATAGATTTGTTGAGATCAAACAATTGTGGGAGCTGCTTAGCAATGTCTGAAGTCTGTCTGTCATGGCATCAGGCGTCAGCTGAAACCAGAACCAGCTGTGCTCAAGTAGAGATTCTTGTTGTGAAAACATGAACCAGAACAGCTGTGCTCAAGCAGAGACCCTTTCTTCCCAGAGAGGTTTCACCCATGTTTATAAGATCTTGAAACTAATGGAATCAAATTCATTCA
The DNA here is from genome assembly GCA_019843815.1 of Montemys delectorum. Lineage (NCBI taxonomy): Eukaryota > Metazoa > Chordata > Mammalia > Rodentia > Muridae > Montemys > Montemys delectorum. The sequence continues at coordinate 12,759 of JADRCD010170718.1, forward strand.
GATTATCAAGGTTAATCACTCTTAAGTGAAGGCAATTGATTATCAACCTTAATCATATCTCAATGTGTTTTCACAGTTCTGAGATTACATTTACTTATATATCCAGAGACAGTGGCTTTTTCAACATGATTGACAAAAATAATTCATAGCAGGTTGTTTGATATGTGTATCTGGCCTACCTTCACATTATTTTATTTCGTGCACCTCAATTATGTAAACAATTTCTTTGTGATGAAACTTGACATTTTACAAATGATAAATCCAAAAACTATGGTATAATTTGGAACTATAAGGGGAACCTACGTATTAGTGAAGGAGCCCACTAATAGACTATAATATAGGATGATGTTTTATCATCTATTTATTTCAGCTTTAATTTCTTTATATTTTGTCATTCTGGGGAAATAGGGAGTGAAATCAGAGATATCTTTGTAGGGCCTCTGGAATAACTTTACATTTCATGTTGACATGAAAGATTCATCTTTGCAATGATTGCAACAGAACATGACTAGAATAGATACTGTTTGAAAGAAAAATGTAAATAGCAACAGTAGTTTCAGTTATTGTAACAATACATGCAGAGTATATTGGCCATCCATCAGGAATATAGAAACAGTGGGTAGGAAGAGAAGCACTGTGTGCTAGTTAAATTATAGAGTAAGGCAATTGATTTTTTTATCACCCCATCATAAAATGGGACTCCCGATGTTAGAGGACACAAACCTCTGTCCTAAATGTCATACAAATATGTGTGTTCCTGATAGATTTCCTGTTAAAGAAACCCCACTGTGTATTTTTACCTCAAATTGGTCCTGAGATGATTACTGCCTGACATGATCCATAGGCATTAGATGCTATGTAGAGATCCTTTTGTTGCAATTCTTGAAGGGTTTCACCTGCATTCCTATTATCAGTCTATCTTTTGATAATGTATACTATCAATTGCTGAAGACTCATTTGTTCTTTGTTTTATTTATTGCACCATGAACCATTTTAAACATAAATTTTAGCATAGTCCTATGGGATCATTGGAGGAGTTCATCACAGTCTGCCCCCTGAAGCTATCCCACACAGTGTCTTGTCAGTGGTCCTTCAATTGTAGAACTGCATCTCGAGGGGCAATTCTGCAAAACTATCAACAATGTCCATAGTAGACGAATGTCCCGGGTAAGCAACAAAACCGGTGCCTTCAAAGTCAGTGAGTGATGAACCTCTTGATGAAATTTACTTTTATCCGTAGGATCTCGTTCTTTGTTTTATGATGAATATCACTGTGGACTTGAGGTCCAGAAATGGGGACTATTTTACAGAAGCATAAAATATAAACAGGGCAACAATGTGGAAAAACAGGACAGTCTTTGTTGATGAGAGCATAATATTATAAAGCTGATAGGAAAACAGAAAGGTTATTCTTCAAAAAACTAAGTGTGAAATTACCACATGCTCAGCTTTGAGGTACAAGCTCTGAAGACTCCAGGGATGTATCCTCATACAATCTCAAACGCATTTATAAATTTACAATGGGGCAATGTCCCTTGGGAACATTCTTTAAGTGTCTCAACTTAAATACCAATTGATGTTAAAGAAATTGGAAGAAAGGAAAACGTATTCTTAACAAAATAAGACAGAAGCATTCATACTACTTTATAATCCTCGTTTCTGCAACTGATTATGTGGCCTTAGCTGGTATTTATAACTACCTTCCTCTACTACCCATTCTGTATTTCCTTCCCCCTCAGCAGGTCTTGGCTCTTTTCCTGGAAATGGAAGAAATGGTTTTCATTTTTATTGTTTATAAATTCCTTATTTGTATCTAATCAGTTTTGATCAAATCCATCCCCTATTCCTACCATTTAGGGTAAATTTACAAAATCATGAGTAGCCTCTCAGGGGCCAGATCCCTGAGGAAAACTGATTCGCCCTCTCCCGGCAGCCATCTCCTGTCACTAAATAGCTGCTCAGCTAGGAGTACAACCTCCTGAGCTCTTTCCTCACCTAGGCTGGGATTTGGAATGGCTTTAGCATGGGTGAGTCTTTGCATGCAAGCATAGACGACTAGCATTCATAGGTATAACAGCAATGTCTTGTCCAGCAATGACTATAGAGATCCACAACTGCTAGCTCTTACCCACCTCTGAGAATCATTAGAACAAACTTTTATTTAATATATTTTAATTAAAATATTATCACATCATCACCTCTCCTCTTTTTTCTCCTTCCAAACCCTCTCATGGTCTTTTCTTCTAACTTTTTCTATGTTACTCACTCTTCCCCTCACAAATTGATGACTTCTAATTGTTTATTATTGGGGCATAAGTCTTTAACTTCTGTGAACTTCTGGCTTTTGGGGTTGATATACAATAGGATAAACGCATTCTTAAAATAAATGAAACCTTCCCTATTATTTCACATGTGAAAATGCTACTTTGGAGCATAGCATAGAAACATAAAGAAACAAGACATTAATGAAGACTGCTGATATTTCCCCTACATGCTTCCTACGATTTACTTTATGTATAATTCCAGATCGGTTTTTGGGGTTTTTTTTTGTTTTTTTTTGTTTGTTTGTTTGTTTGTTTGGGTTTTGTTTGTTTGTTTGTTTTTGTTTTTGTTTTTGTTTTGTTTTTTTGGTCAGCTCTTCTCAGTCTTGTCTTCTTCAATGCATGGCCACTATCTGTGTGAACTTTCTTGCGAGTCACACATGGATTCTTCCTGACCTTATGAACTCTGTCTATTCCACAGTCCTCTAGGGAGACTCTGTGCCAATCTTGCTGCTGAGGAGCACAAAATGGCTCCGATGCTGGTTACAGACTAGGACAGTTTCATTGGTTAGCCTAAACTAACCGCCTGACATGGGGCGTCTCTCCTCCATCCAAAGTTGTAGTAAAAATAAATCAATTCAAAGAAAACAGGCAATTAATTTAAATAACCTCTTTCTTTCACCATTACCTTATCCCCACACTGAAGCTTTAGAAACATATCTGAACAGGGTTCATCAGAAGCGGATTTTATTGAATTTTGAGTTGCAGGAATCATAAACTCGGCAGAGAATTTTCTGATTGGTCTAGGGAACATGCAATACCTTCCTGCATCAAGCTGGAATAGATGGTTCATAAGGAGGGGGAATGACAGTGCAGTTCTTAAAGTCCAAGACTGAGAAGGATAATGAGCTCAGGCTCTGAACCTATGCAAACTCCTAACTAGATGAACTGAACACTGAACGAGCTTATTCATCCCAAATAGTGTTTCAAACTATTTAAGAAATACAGAAAACTATGGTATACATCTAAATGCAAGAATAATTAGCTTTCTGTGGAGAAGATTCCAACCAGTAATTTTAAAACTTCATTGTTTTAACTTTCAACATTGTTTTTCTTTTTCTCTTGCAAAACCTTTTGTCTGTATATAAAGATAATTTTGATAAGAAACCATGCAATGAACTTCTGTCACAAATGTGAAGAACAATTCATGTTTAGGTTTCTTGTTTAGGTTTTGGTACAAAAGCAATTGATTATATGCTTAAAACAATAATTTATTATCGAGATTGTTCATTCATAGTTAGAACAGAAATTTAACTTGTTTTATCAGACCAGTGGACTTCTTTTTTAACAAAAGAATAATAACAATATTTTGACATTGTAGAAGAAACACAGCATTGGGAGTCACAGGGAAGACTCCCTTGTACATTAATGGCTGGCTTGGGGACTTGGCAAGCATCTTTGGTCAAAGAATATAACAACCCAATCATCCTTCTGCCATTTGTTAAATCTGCATAATTAGAGTGCAATTATACATGGTATTGTCTTACAGCAAGATCCTCAGCTGGCCTTCCCTTATTAAGGTTTCATGCCACCTCCCCATTTGAACCAAATACAGTTCTGCCATTCTAATGAGGAGGTTAAAGGCAAGCCATACCTATCAGTGTGCTATATGATTGTCAAACTTGGGGAAGGATCTCAAGGGTAAAGTATATTTAACAGATATTGACATTGGTGTTCTATACATGTGCAGTTAAAAATAACAGAATAACACGTTATGTTACCTATGAGGAAAAAAATGTGTTATATGTGCGTTTTATATATGTGTTGTGCAAATGGCTTTTAATTAAAATCATGAAGCTGTTAGTTTGTTACTGGCAAGTGCTCTTAATTTTCCTTGTTTGAAGAATCTATAGTGGGGTCATGTTAACACTTCTCACTGTTCATCCTGTCAAATCTTACTGTGGTCATATGAAGGTTCAGGACACAAACGGCTGCTCTCATATGTTGTGCTATGGGTTGTTTAGGTAACCCCAGAGCAGCCGTTTGTGTGAAAGTCAAAGAGATGCTTGGCTATCAAACTGAAACTTTAAAAGCTCTGACTGCACTGGGTTGATCACTGGAGTCAGGTAGTACTTCTCTTTACAACTTGCTCTCGACAACATCTTCTGAAATGGAAAGGAAGCTAATTATGCTCTCGGTTCAAAACACTGCCACTATAGGATAGTGCCATAGTATAGTAAAATTCAGGAGATAATATTATTTGAATTCAAATGAAAAATCTTGAAGTCTTTTAAATCTTGAAGTCTCACCCAACTAAAATTAGTATGGATAGACCACTAGAACTTAATAACTAGATTGATGTTTATGTATTTTTCTTTTAAGTTTTAAAAGAATACACATAATAACTTTTGTAGCATAAACCCTTGAGCATGCTTTCTATATAGTAAAATATACAGGAATGCCACTGTATCTTGGACTCTTCCCATATGCCTTCATTTTTTTTTCTCAAACATATGTAGTCGCTGAAGTAGGCCTTCCAGCATTGAATTGAATCCATTCAGATTCGACTAAGCAGGAAAGATTTTCCTGCTCTTTCCCAGTAAAAGCTCCATCATGCTTCCTGGGCTTTGTTAGCAACATACCCATCTGTAAATTCTTCACTGTGGCCAGGGGGTGAAAGTCTGATAGCCAGACCTGAAGAAAATGTCCAACAAGGGACACAGAAACATGAAAGTCATTATAACGACTAGAAAGAATGGATGGGGTACAAACTGATAGCTTAGGAGTAATTTTCATAACTCATTTTAAAGTCTTGCCAGAGGTTAACATAAGAGATATTGACTTGTAAGTTGGCAATCGGTCCAGTAATAAATCGAATAATAGGTTGGTAGATTTGATTGCTTCTACATCTGGAATTTCTTAGCACCAAGCACTAAATGGGAATTCTCTTCTACTATTGGATCTGAACTGAATCATCTATGATGATACAGGGAACATTTTTTTATATTACTGATAAGAGGAGTTGATCTTAATGCCTGAGTTTCTCAAGTGCATCATTATCCTGGCTAATAATAATGGCAGATTCTACTATATCATCCACCTGATGCTACAAAATTTATTCAAAAAAACACTCAAACTGGGGACTCTAATATTTGAAATCGCCCCAGATGTAATGTACCCATTTGGTATAAAATACATTATTCATAATCTTGATAGCGATTTATAAAATGTAGTAAGTTAGAGGTCATAGAGACAAAAGTCAACCGAAACCATGCAGAAAGCCACAGATTTAAAAACATGGACTACATACTTCATCATCGAATGCAAAATCAAGTACTTTGACCAATCCTCTACTGAGTTCTTTATAACTTTGCCACATTTTTGAGTAATTTGGGATATTACTGATTTTTGTAATTACTTTTATGCATTTCAACTCCAGTTTAGTCATGTGTGGTTTTTTTTTCTTAATTCTTTGTTGATTTGGTAAATAATCTATATCTAATAGCTCTTTTATGAGAACATATCAAAAATGTTTCTATATGGAGGCTACTTTATATAAATGTTTATATATGCAGAACTCAAGAAAGCAGCTTGACTATTAACCACCATCCATATAATATGTTTTATAACTGGTTCCTACACACACACACACACACACACACACACACACACACACACATTAATCACTTTAAAAATAAAAAAATTTTCAGTAGGAGAGTTTATCCAACTTTCTAAAAGGAAAAATCAACAGAAAACATTACATTTGATTAAATTTTCTTATGGTCTACAACACTGCACCATTAATGCCACTCAAGTTTTTCATGATATTGTATGAGAAATGTTTTCCTGGTGACAGTGCCGGTAGATACATCTGAAAGTTTTAACTGAAATATGTCTATATATACCCCTTACTAAAAATTAAACTGTTAAAGAAAATATCTAATAAAAAAAATTAGACTGTAAGAAGTGCTCATACAGTTGAAAGCTATTAATATTCTGTTGTGCTTAGAGTAGCATTGTGTTTTAACTGGAAATAAGGATTCATTTAATAGAATAGTGCAGTGTACTATTCTAATGGGCCAACATTAAAATAAATAATGTAAATATAGAAGCTCCTGCAGCCATGATCTGTACTGGCAGAACTTAAGTGATAAAAGAAAAGAAAAAAAATGTAAAGACTGCTTACCTGTACTTTCTGCTTTTCCAAAGTAAATGAGCATTGGGGATTTTAAAGAAAATTCTCAAGCAAGTAGCAAGTACTATATTTGTGCCTGCCTAGATTATTTTTTCTAGATTATTTTGACTGGGTTTTTTTTTAAGTTTTAATTTTGTCATTCCTGAAAGTTATTCTTGGGGGACCATAAGACTCTGTCTTCCATTGTACTTAAAAATACTTGGCTGAAAGACAATTTTATCCTTGGTTCCATCTTAAACTTCACTTGGAATAATTTAACTCTTTGATGAGGAGTTGGTACTGGGTTTTAAATGCCGATGCCACAGCTGTCTGAAGTATATGGACACTTGAGCTGTTTTCTTTCCCCTACACCCTTAAATGGATCAGTGGCCTGAGCTGAGTTCTGCAAACAACACCACATGGTCTCATTACTGAATGCTCCGTTGGCTTCTAAACAAGGATTTGTGCCTGGTGTGCCAGCATCCACCTCTGCTTCAGCTCTCAGCACTCATCAATAAACCATTATGCACTGCACACAACCCTGTGCCTTGGGGCCAGCCTGTCAGTGATGGTGGACAATAAAAAATTATATGTGTTCACTGAATCACTGCAGGAACAAAGCTCAAAAAAAAATCCCCAAAGAGATATCCTCCCCAATTTAAAAGCAACAGTAGAGAGAGACAGAGAGAAGGGAGGAGAGGGAGAGAGGGAGAGAGGGAGAGAGGGAGAGAGATTGGAGGTAGGGGATTTAAATCAGCAACACATGTAATTTTTTTAAAAAAAATCAGTTATGTAAACAGAAGTAAATGATATTAATGACCATGAGTCTTAGGTGTCTGACTGCTGTTTGCTGCATTTTCCAACCTTATGAGTGTAAATTTGACAGCACGGTCTAAAGTGCCTTTGAATAAATTCATAAGATGTAGTTAGTCTGTGTCTAAGGTTATATTCCTCTTTCCATCAGAAAAGGAAACATTACATAACTGTTATAGGCTTCCAAAACAATCTAAAGGTTGAAGTAAAGTACTTTCCCCAACAATGGTCTTTTTAAAGACTCCTACACTTTAGTTTTCTTGTTGATGAAGAAACTCACATATGACTATGGACTTAATTTTATTTTGCCATTAAAATTTAGGAATTATGTAGTTACTGGCTAATTTATTATTATATGGTCAATGTGAAGATACTTCTGCTATGTCTTGTTATTATATCATGGTATAGACACTAACGGTTCTCAACCCGTGGGTCATGATCCCTTTGGGGGTCGAATGAGCCTTTTACAGATATTTATATAATAATTCATAATAGTAGCAAAATTACAGTTATGAAGTTGCAACAAAAATATTTTTTTTGGTGATTGTAGGGTCATCAAAACATGAGAAACTGTATTAAAAGGCCAAAGTATTAGGAAAGTTGAGAACCACTGGTCTACACTATCTCTAAAGTATTGCTCTAAACACAGTTGAAAAATATTTTCTGGAGTTGAAGAGATGGCTCAGTGGTTTAGATACCTCGCTGCTCTTCCAGAAGACCTGGGTTCTGTTCCCAATACCACATGGCTGCCCACAGTCTACTCTACCTCCACTTTATGGAATCCAACTTCCTTTTATGGCCTCTGTGAGTGCTAAGCATGCACACCGTGCACAGGAATACTGGCAGTCACATCACTTGGCTTAGACAGGGTTTCTATGGCTGCAATGAAACATCGTGACCAAAAAGCAAGCTGAGGAAGAAAGGGCTTATTTATTTATTTTACACTTCCAGATCTTACTCCAACATTGGAGGAAGTCAGGACAGGAACTCAAGCAGGGCTGGACCTAGAGGCAGGAGCTGATGCAGAGGCCATAGAGGGGTCCTGCTTATTGCTTTGCTTCACATGGTTTGTTCATCCTTACTTTCTTATAGAACGCAAGACAACCATCTCAGGGATGACACTACCCACAATGGGCTGAGCTCTCCCTCCTTGATCACTATTTGAGAAAATGCCCTACAGCTGGATCTCATGGAGGCATTTCCTCAACTGAGGCTCCTTTCTCTGTAATGACTGGAGCTTCTGTCAAGTTGACACACAAAACAAGTCAGTACACTATCGGGAGCAGCGCTACAGGTGACTGCCAAGCCGGCCACTGGGCAGCAGGTGGATGGGGGACAAAAGGGGGAGGGTAGGTTGACCTATACCCAGCCAGAGTTTCGGTTCTCTGGGCAGCGCAGGTATAGGTGTCTGCCTGCACACTCCGCCCCACAGGGGGGCGTCTGGGTCCCAGTCCACAGGGAGTGGGCAGAGATAACGAGACAGCTGCAAGGGGTCCCTTGGCCTCCCGAAAAGCCAGGGACTAAAGTCCCAGGGTCTGGATATCACAGACAACACTGGGTGTCGCAGAGGGACTGAGAAAGAGGGGAGAAGGGGTGGAGAAAAAGGGGGCAGCGGGGCTGTTCTGTGCTAGCTCGGGCAGGATCTCACTTTTGCAGATACTAGGGAAGAACTACACGTTAGTTAAACGGAGGCAATGCTTAATCGTAACATATTTTATTATAGAAAAGGGAGAAAAGAAGCCAGCCATGACCATGTGGAGAGAGAGAGAAAGGAGAAGGAGGAGATGAGAAGGAAAGAAGAGAGAGAGAGGGCAAGAGAGGAAGAAAGCAAAAGAGCAAGAGAAGGGAAGAGCAAGATCGAGAGGAGGGGACAAACCACCCCTTATGTTGTGTGGGGCGGGGCATACCTGGCTGTGGTTAGATGATTGGGGGTAGGGTCCAACTAGCATTGTCTACTTGACAGAAACACATCTCCTGCCCAGAAGGGGTGAGGGGTTGGGGGGGGGGTGCAGGGATGTTGGGACTGAAACAGGAGTCCGGGACCCAGGAGCCCTGGCTGAACTCCTTCCCTCTCATGCAGGCAGAAATTATTGCCCATCAGGTCACCAGCATTCTAGACCTGCACTCGACCAGGACCAGGTTGCCTAAACAGACCACTGCCCAACAGTACACTACTCATAAACCTAAAATAAATTTTAAATTTTTAAATGCTTTCTCATTTCACATATGAATGGTCTACCCCATGGCTAAGTCAAATAGCTGTCGGATAATAAACCACATTAAACAAAGTGATCATGTGAAGAACTTAAATATTTTCTCAACGTATTTTTGAAAGATAAATATAGATATAGACATAGATACAGATATGCATGAATATTTACATGTGGACATTCCTATATGGGAATGATGCTCATATGTGTATCTGCATATCCAGGCCTGTGGTTGATGCTGAATGTCTTCCTCAGTTTCTCTCTTTTTTATATGCTGACATAGAGCATCTCACTGCCTCAGCTAGTCTACATAGCCAATTTGTCCTGAGGATGTGATTTCTCTTCAACTAGAACGCTGGGAACTATAAGCAGCCAAAATGGACACCTAGTTTTTGTGTGAATGCTAAGGATCTGAATAGTTTATCCACTGAACCATCTTACAATCCCTAATAGTTCAAACAATACTATTTCTTATTTTATATATCCAATAAGCATTACTGGCAACAATGTGGAAAATTAAAAGTATGTCAGACCAAAGAGAGTTCTGAAATTAGGGAATTCATTTAATAATCAGGATATATTTAACTTATCAAAACTTAGGATATGTGCAATTCTACAGAATATAAAAGACTTTATATTGATGAGAAATACCAATCAATTGTATGTTATATTCAGGAAACAAGTTAGTTAGAGCTGAGCCTGCAAAAGGGACTTCCACCAGTGGCAGAAATTGAAAGGCATTTTAAGTAAAATCTGAATTTGGCTCAAATTAAGTGTCCTCAGCAGTCAGTGGAAGAACTGAAAGGTAGCTGAGAACTAGTGATCAAAACCTTTTCAGACGTTCCTGAAACGTCAAGCTAACTTAGCAGACATTCGGGACTGTAAGCTGAGTAGAGAGCAGTTTGGTGAGTTTTTGGTTCTAAGAGCCAATGAGTGAATAGTTTGTGCTCAGAGGGTTAGAGGTGAGGGTGAAACCTGACTTCATTCATGGCTGTAAAGTAAATTTTATTTTCTGAAGCTACTTTTGTAGAGTGATTTGGCTAACTCCTGGGGTTCTGGTTCAAGTTTTGATTCTACCACTTTCTAACCACGCAAACTTGATAGGTCTCTAACCTCATGGAGACTATGGCCCTTCTTTCATAAACCTGAGGCACATCTGGTTCTGCCTTTTATGGCTGTTAGGGGTAGATAAAATAATGCCCAGTGCTAAGGCAGCTCTCAGCACACATATTGTGTACACCACTGCAAAAATAAGACTGGTCTCTCTTAGAATTACTGGCCCTTGGGAAATACAAAACACCAGGCTCCATCTTATATATACATCCTATTTTTACAAGATATTTGAGTCACTGAATACTTGTAGGCAATAAAAAAAAAGTTTCCCTTTCACACATCAGCACACTTGACTTTTAAGATTTTTGTATTTATTTTCACTGGGTTTAGTTTTAATACGTAAGTACAAATCATTCAAGGAAGGAGTAGTCACGTTCTCTCCTGGGTACCTGCATGAACTCTGATACGCGCTTCTTATCTCTCTCTCTTCAAAAGGTGTCCTATTTTCTTTTCTTTGTAGACGGGGACTTAGCAAGCCATAAAGCAAACCATAACAAAATAGATCTTTAAAAGCCTGCCTTCTGTAATGTCCATGGTGACCTGTTGCCCTTGGTGATGGAGAACTGTGTATCGTCTTCTGTCTTTGTGGACCACATGCATCATGGCCAGTGGAGGCCAATATGTCCTTTGAGAGGCATTCATGGGTGTACCCAAGCGGAGCTGTCCTAGAGTTTCAGAACCACTGTCACACAATACACTGGCAGAAAACAGGGAACAAATGAAAAGAAGGGTGTTTTTATGTTATTCTTTTGTTTTGTTTTGTTTTGTTTGACTTTTTTTTTAATTAGGTATTTTCTTTATTTACATGTACATTTT
>JADRCD010170721.1:4642-28635 GCA_019843815.1 Montemys delectorum
TAGGTCCATAACCTTTCCTGGACTGTAGGTCCATAACCTTTCCTGGACTGTAGGTCCATAACCTTTACTGGGCTATAGGTCCATATCACACTTGGACCTATACTTGATTGTCTCTTATGTTTATGAATTTTTGCCTATATGCATGTATGTGCACCACATGCATGCAGTGGCTGTGAAGATCAGACTCCCTAGAACTGGCATTACACAGGGTTGTTAGCCACCATGTGGATGCTGGGATCTGAACCTGGATGCTCTGCAAAGAGCAGCCAGTGCTCTTAACTGTTCAGTCATCTCCTCGGTTTCTTATTTTTTTGTTTTCAAACATCTGAATTCAACTCTTTTTAATCTGGCTGATTGATTGATGTTTTGAGGACAGGCCTTCATGTATGCCATACTGGCCATAAACTCCCTATCTTTCTGCATCAACCTCCTAAGTGCTGTGACTATTTGGCCACCAGACCAGCTCTAAAAGGCAATAGAGCCTTTGCTTTGCCGTTGACATTAGTACACTTGCCCACTCGTCTACTTTCCTGAATGTCCTCCTTGCCTTTTGGTCCCAGAGCTCCGTGGCCTATACTTTGCATTTCTCATGCTAACATCTTTCTCCCACAGTGGTGTCAGCCATAGTTTGGCTGTTCGTCTTGACTCTCTGCATGCTCTATACTCTTTAGTTGCCCTCCTTGCTGCTGTTTAAGCTTGCCCTCTGCAATGCCTTTCACTGCCGGAGGAACAGCTTGTCCTCCCTTGTCTTAAGTATGTCAGACTCAGGATTGATGGTATGGGTGAGAAGAAAGCTCTGTACTGGTGTACTTGGGCTCCATGTGCATGCCAGCAAAAGCTGCCTGTGGTCTGCGGAACCCCTGTTTTCTCTTGCCTTAAATGGTGAGAGGTTAGAACAGACACTGCAGAATTAATCTTCCACCTCACACCTGTGTGGTAGCTATTTAAACAGAGGTTACTAGTTAGCAAGAAGTGTTTATTTGTGTGTACACATGTGGATGTGTGGCCCCAGAGGCCAGCCTGGGACGTTGTGTCTCCGTTGGTGTTCCTTTAGTGTTACTCCTCTGGTGTCGCCCATCTAGGTGTTTTTGAGACCTGGTCTCTTACTAACGCTGAGTTTGTTGGGTAGTGTAGGCAAACTAGCCAGGGAGCTCCAGGGAACCAGTCACCTTTCACTGCTGCCCCAGAGGTCTCATTATAAATGCACACTACTATGCCTGGCATCGTTTTATGTGGTTTTGAGACTCAAACTCAAGTCCTTATGCTTGAATGGAAAGTGCCTGGCTTCCTGAGCTATCTTCTAACCCCATCCTTATTATTTGTACCTAAATATTATATATATCTCAAAATTTAAGATTATTCAATGATATCAATCTTTTAAGAATTGTTTTTAAAATGATGTATATGTGTGTGTGTGAGTATATGCACCACTTTTATGCAGTACTCTAGGAAGCCAGAAGAGGGCATCCCTGGACCTGGAGTTACAGGTGATGGTGAGCTGCCTGTTGCAAGTGCTGGGAACCAAATTCATGTTCTTTGAGGAGTGAGCAGTACATGCTTTTAAATGTGAAGCCATCTCTCCAGCTCAATATCAGTCTTCAAAACAGTTTATCAAAGCATCACCAAGTCCAGTTGTAATAGCTCATTCTATACTTTCAGCACTCTAGAAATAAAGCCACAAGGATTACCTCAAGTTTTAGACCAATCGATCTGATCTACATAGTGAGTTCTAAGCCCCCAGGGCTACATAGCAAGGCCCTGTCACAGAAAATCAGTTACTTGTTATGCTTGCTTAAAAGTAATGCAAAACTTGTATTGCTAAATTCAATGTGCTAGATGTATTTTTAGGTTTGTCTTCTCAATGTTGACCCAGGCCTAGGTTATGCTAACTTGTATGCAAGTTGCCCTGAAGTAACCATAATCTGGAATTCATAAAGAGCAAATTTTTATGTTTTCTATATGTAAACAAACAAACAAAAACTCAAAAAGCCAAACAACCCCCAAAATTTGAAAATAAAATTTCTTTCTTAGATTACTATTCATTTTAATTTGTAGAGAAAATGCTTCATATAGCTACTAATTAACACTTTGGTATGATAGTGTATGGCCTTTTCAGAAGGCTGATAACTGCCATTTATTTTTGATTTAGATTTATTTTTTGTGACAGCAGGAATTTGAAAAGTGTTACCAATCAAATGCGGATAGAGATACACTTTTTTATTCATCAGTTAATAGAATGAGTTGCAACTTCTTGTCACACATTCTGAGCTAGCTATCTGTTTTGAGTCCGTTAGTCATTATTGCTAGGGCTGTGGCAACCTCAGGGAAGAATGGAGTAACTAAGCCTATGCAGTAGCTTAGAGAGACATTCGAAGAGCAGCTGTGATGATGATCTCTTAGTGACAGCCTCAGTAGCAAGCCATTTGAAGTCAGCGTAAGGCTCGCTGCTTTAAGCAGTTGGAGGATAGGTTAGGATAGGTTCGTCACCATGCCTCCTTAACCCCAAACCATGCACTACTTTTGAAAAGGCTAATTGTTTTACAGGTTGCAGAGGAGAGCCCTCAGGCACATTCTACTCAAATCTCCGGTTTAGAAATCATTCTTGGGAGATCTCTGTCCAAGTTTGCATTTTGTTATTACAATGAACACCATGGCCAAAAGCAACTTAGAGTCAGTCAGGGCAGGGACTCAACAGGAATGCAGAGAAGGAAACTGAAGCTGAAGCCCTGGAGGATTTTGCTTATGGCCTGGCTCCCTCATATTCTGCTCCCTTTGACCACAGTAGTGATCAAGAAAATGCCTACCCCGCCCCCCTCCCTGGGCGTGCCCAAGGTCAATTGGTTGGAGGCCATTCTTCTGTTGAGGTCCCCTCTTCCCATATGTGTCAGGTTGACAACCATTACAGTTTTCAAACTGAAAAGTAAGTTGGTGGTAGAGTGGCTCAAGATCGAGTCTCTTTGTTCTGGGAACCTCAACTGTGGCAGCTCTCCTGGGACTCTGCTGTTCTGTCTTGTGTAGCTGGCTGGGTCTGGGGCCAGCCACTCACTTTTTGTTGAGTATTTATTTCACTATTGTGGCCCCAAAATGAAAAGTTTGCAAATGTTGGATGTAAGATCATTGTAATAATGTTAACCTGAGAGCCTAAGAGAATTCTTTGCTGATTTTAATTAGGAAAGAAATTAACTCTTAATTTGAAAACTTCAATCTTGTAGTTTGGGATAAATTAGGAAGGAAGCAAAACAGAAGGCAGGCACGGTAAAGAATGGAGATGCGTTAATAGTTCAGGGAAAAGGGCTGGAGGATGGACAGAGATGAAGGACTTGAGGAATTCACCCATTTGGAGTGAGCAGCTGTCTAGCGGCGCAGTGGTGGAGAGGTGCCTGATTCCATCTAGAAGAGATGCTTTAATTAGGAAGCTGTGGAAACTGACAAGTGCTTGGAAAAGTCCAGCCTGTCTGCTCTGTTCTCAGAGAACTGGCTTTTAAACCATCTAGATAGGTTAATTAAATCTGCTTAGAGAATAGCTTTGGTTCTGAGACATGGAATCTCTTAATAATGAAAGTGATATTTTGCAGAGGGATTTGGCATTAAGGACTACCTTACAAATCTGATGACTTTGATAACCTTTCTGGTGGTGACACTCAACTGGCATTTTTTCTGAACCCTAAAGACCTGATTTTGCTAAAATTACAGCATATTATTGCGTCACAATCTTGTGTTTTAAATTCATAACTAGTGGATGTGTTGACTTAGGTGAAACCCAGAATGCTTGCTAGTCATTATTTGATTAAATTATGTTGTTTGTTCCTTTGTTTGTTTTTGGACCTGTTCTGCCACTAATTTACAGCCCCAACCCCTAAGACCTATGTTAGAATATTTTAAACATTGTATCTCTATTTTTATTGATAAAATATAAAACAGTTTGGCAAGATGTTTTCTTTTTTCGGGAAATCTTTCCTGAGATCATCGGTGTGAGGATACCCTGTACAATAAATACCAAAGGATGTCTTGTAGACTTTGTTTTAGTAAAATATAAGAACTCTTTTGATGAGAATTAAATCCAAAAGAGATTTATCTTGTTTTGTTGTCTAGAGTCTATCTCACAATCTCTGACTACTTTGGATGGATGAGTGTACTGGCTAGTTTTGTGTGTCAACTTGACACAAGCTGCAGTTATCACAGAGAAGGGAGCTTCAGTTGGGGAAGTGCCTCCATGAGATCCAGCTATGGGACATTTTCTCAATTAGTGATCAAGGGGGTAGGGCCCCTTGTGGGTGGTGCCATCTCTGGGCTGGAAGTCTTGCGTTTATACGAGAGCAGGCTGAGCAAGCCAGGAGGAGCAAGCCAGTAAGGAACATCTCTCCATGGCCTCTGCATCAGCTCCTGCTTCCTGACCTGCTGGAGTTCCAGTCCTGACTTCCTCTGGTGATCAACAGCCATGTAAAAATAAGCTGAATAAACCCTTTCCTCCCCAACTTGCTTCTTGATCATGATGTTTGTGCAGGAATAGAAACCCTGACTAAGACCATGAGTGTCTTTACTTCCTAGGGAAGTCTCGGAAGGGAATAGAGTTCATATGGCTATACAGACACCAGAAGCTGATCTGTTGTCGGTTTGGTGCATGACATTTATTGCAAGGATTTGGCTTTCAGTTCTGGTCTCCTAGATTTATTTGAGGTCGCATTTCAGTGTTAAATGCTTTTAGTTTTGAGTCTTAGGAGGTGTTCTTGGTTTCTTACAGTAACATGGTTGTTAAAATTATGAAAATTATGGGGGAGTTGATGTATATGTGGCTTTCCATAGTGCAAGTTCCTCTCCTTAATGCTGTAATCCTGGTGTCATACTGGAAGGTTTTTTATACATCTTAATGTTTAGTGCTTTCTCAGGTTTGAGATACAGAGGTAACATGCTTGTGAGTAGAGGCTGTTCCACAAACTCAGATGTCTGGGCTCTTACATTCCTTTCTCATCATTTGAAGCCCAGTAACTTAATTTATGTTCTCAAGACAACATAGTTGGCTTTTGCTTTTGTTTTCCTTCTCCATCCTCGTGCCTCAGCCTGCTGAGTGCTGGAAACATGGAGTTATTCAATCCTGATGAATTAATGATTAAGTCCTTGATTTAAAGCAGAAGTGTCCCCTTATATTTGTGCACGGCCTCCCTGGATGCTTCCCCTCCTTAGTGTCCCCTCAGCAGTCCTGTTTGCCTCAGTACCGCCCCCCCCCTTGCCCCCCCCCCCCCCCCCCCCCCCCCCCCGCCGCCTCTGCCCCTGCTACCCACTCTCCTGACCCTGTTCTCTGATTTCAGCTAACAGCCAGATCGCTGCCTGCTGTGCAGTCAGATGAACGACTTCAGCCTCTGCTCAACCACCTCAGGTAATGGAAAGGAAAAGCCTTGTCACGCTTTTCAATGCTAAACCACCCTCAGTGTTTAAACGTTACTTTTATTTGCTTGAATTCTGTTAATCAACTTGAATACTTGACTGTCTTGGCTCTAGGATGCTGAACAAGTTTATTCAATAAGAATGTATAAACTATTTGTTTATATATTTATACTATTTAAGATTTATACTATACACACAATATATATGTATATGTGTATGTATATATATGTATATATAAACTACTTATACATTTATACCATCTCCTGACTTTATTTGATCTCAGGTAGTTAAAGTATAAATGATCATAACTCTCTTATTTGCTCCAAGTCATTCTCTCTACATTTTTGTGGGTTTTTTTATTTATTTATTTATTTTTTTTTGTTTTTCCAATACAGGGTTTCTCTGTGTAGTCCTGGCTGTCCTGGAATTCATCCTGTAGACTAGGCTGGCCTCAAAGTCAGAAATCCACCTGCCTCTGCCTCCCAAGGGCTGGGATTAAAGGTGTGTGCCACCACTGCCCATCTCTCTCTACATTTTTATTTAGCCTACTTATATTTACATGACTTACGTAGTCAAAAATATTGTTTCTCTGTATGGTTTCTAGGTTTTACGTTTTTAAAGATTTTGTTATTTTATTTTATGAGTGTTCCACATGTCTATATGCATGTGCACCATGTTCTTGCCTTGTGGGAAGAGTTCAGGGAGGGTGCCAGATGCCCTGGAACTGGGTTGTGAGCCTCCTTGTTGGTTTGGGAACTGAACCCTAGTCCAAAAAAGCAGCAAAAGCAGCCAGTGTTCTTGCACACCCCACTATCTCTGTCCCTGAGTTTCCCCTTCTCCTTGTCACTTAGAAATTCTACATTCAGGCATTATTGCTTTTCATCTTTTCCACTGCCTCCTTTCCTTTCCTTTTCTTCTTCTTCTTCCTTTACCCCTATTTTTTTTTTCCTGGTTTTTTCGGGACAGGGTTTCTCTGTGTAGCCCTGGCTGTCCTGGAACTCACTCTGTAGACCAGGCTGGCCTCGAACTCAGAAATCCACCTGCCTCTGCCTCCCAAGTGCTGGGATTAAAGGTGTGCACCGCCACCGCTTGCCTTGCTTTCCTTTTCGTTGCTTGCTTGGGGTCAGTGACTTTCATTTTTCCATGTAATTGATTTTGTGGGGGAAGAGTGTGGAGTGTGATTAAGACTAGTGTCTATGGTGTCTAGTAGCATTCATCCTATACACGTTTGCTTCACCTCCTAGAGCTGCTCTCACGGGTCAAGAAACCCAGCCCTCAAGTTTGAGTATGTTGTTCGATTTCCACTCTCTGTCTCTTCTAAATCTTTTGATTTTATCTTCAAAATGTCTCTTTTACTTCACTAGCTTATTATCTGTTCTCCTTAACTCATACTTTCCCCTCTGATGTAGTTCACACTCCTGCCAAATGTGATTATGTTCTTGGCTTTAGCTGCTCTCTGTCTATTGCCCTCCACCTCCCTTCATTCTGCTTAAAGCCTGAGCTTGGTGCCCACTCAGGAATTCTTGCTGGTAAGAACTCTAACCAGAGAATGGTTATGTGTCCTTTAGGCCAGGTGTCATGTTCTCTGGTCATGTAGTTCCTTCTTAGCCTGACCTATAGAGAGGTAGTTTCCTGCTCTTGCAGGATTTGATGCTGTTACTGTCCTCCCTCTGCCCGTAGCCAGGGTAATACCCTGCATCTCCTAGGTACTATATGTTCTGCAGAGTGAAGTGCAACATAGCCTACAGATGTCTCTGACATCTTTTTTTCCCTTCTGAATGAAATGTTTATATTTTATAAATCAGTTTGCCCTAAATCTCGCTGGTTCCACACATAAGTCAAAGAGGTTGCCTCTTAGCTCTAGTGGATACTTGATTCTGTGCAATCATGATAGATTCTCTGCCTTCCATCTCGGTATGGTAATTGTCACCTAGAATTTAGATTAACTACCGACATCTCTTTGAGTCCTTGAAAGTTGCACAAACTGTACATTTGTTTAGGGCTTTCATTCTCTGTGGAGTTCATTCAAGACTGGTTGCTAGGCAACCAGGGCTGGATGTTGCTTTTTTTATTGTTATTAAACCAAATGGCTTCTTATTTTATTACTGTGTCAGAGACATCTGTAGGTAAGGTGGCAGCTGGTGTGCATAGCTTGGCAACTCCTGTTCTCCAGAGTAACCCTAGGGAATGTGTGCCTTTCAAGCATATTGGATTGTCTCTTGGCTGTCAAGTATGATGTTTTTCTTTGATCTTCTCTTTTTTAAGGCCAAGGTGGCAAAGAACTAGGCTAAAGACATAGCTCAGTGGGTAGAGTGCTTTTAAAGTTAGCATGAAATCCTGGGGTTGATCTTTCCAACATGACATCAGCAGGGTGTGGTGACACATGCTCTTGGGAGGTAGAGGCATGATGGTTACAACTTCAAGGTCATTCTCCACTGTGTAGAGAGCTGTAGGCAGACCTAGGATGCATGGGACTCAAGGGAGGGGGTGGGGAGAGAGAGAGTGAGGGGAGGGATGCTGATTACGTAATTTGAGAGAGTCTAATGGCAGTCTCGTTAGGAAAAAATAATTATCATTGGATGGCATGAACTATATAACTTTTGTGACCTAGAGGGTGTTATTGGAATCATTATTTGCCCTAACATTGATGCCTCTATGATGAAAGAGGAAAGAAGAATAGCATTTGAATAGCATTTTAATTAAATTTCTCAATAAGTCTCATTTGGGAGATTATTCTGTTACCTGTAAAAGTCAAAGGAACAGTAGAGAGAAATTGCCAGATCATCTTACAGAAGCTCGTCCCTCACAGTTACTGCAATACTTTTGCTAAGCTGGTAATCTAGGCCATTTTGTTATAAGACATTACTGAGACTGAAGATGTAGTATATCCGTATTTTCTCATTGAATTTAGCTCTGTTATTAAAAGTTAAACACAGAAAACCATTTGCCTGAGTATCATGTAGAAGTAAGTTTATTTTCATATTAGCAGCACTCAGTAGTTATTGAGTGCACACTATATGACAATCGAGTGCCCATTATGTGCTGATGAAGTAAGGTACAGTTTGTTATCAGAGAATTAACAGGTTTGGCTTCATCCAAGAGATCGGCGTGTTAGTAGTTTACAAACCTTGCTAAGCTTTTGATTAGAACAGGAGAGTAGGCACACAGCTTTATTAATTAACCTGCTTTCCCATGTGATGACTTTCTTAAATGATGGTACCAAGGCTCACTTGCTTTACATCTGTTCTTTCTAGCTCAGTAGTGACTCAAATTGGCTGCTCAAATCAGAGAAAGCCTTAATCCTACTTTAACTCTAGAATAGAGGAGAGGGAGACTAAGGTTGCTGGAGAACTAATAATTTCTGACAATTTATGTTTGAAATGATTGCAAGGAACATGTAAAGGTAATATTTAGTGAGTAGCTAGATACAGGCCTACAGTGGAAGGGTGATTTTAATGTGGGCAGTGTTTGCTACAGTCAGGGAAATGGTTGAGCTTACCAAGGAAGAAAGATGAGAGAGGAAATGTCTTGAATCCACAGCAAATTGGAGTTTTAACCATTGAGGTGGGGTGGGAGATGAGTCAGAAGAGAAACTGGTAGAAATACCTTGGAGAGATCTCTCTAAGGCCTATCCAAAACACAGTGAGAGGACATTGTTTCAACGATGTCAAAGCTAAGGAAAGTGTAGAGCAGTGTCACACACCACAGGGAAGTTAGGTAAGAGGTATACAGTGCTGACTGAATGCAGCCGTTGGACTTAGGCACAATGCTATAATAATGGTACAGCTGGAGGTCTGTCCTCCCAAGGAATAAGTAAGAAATGAGGCTGTGGGGACAGGACATGCAGCTTCCTCTTAGGCTTCACCCTAAAGGCAGGGAAGGAAGGAGGGGTACATTCATGGGCTTCCAGGTTGAAGAAAGTTCTAGTTTTTCTGTTAAACTTGCAGGGGTAGGCACTTTTTATAAACTAAAAAGGTTATTATTTACTTTCTAATCTCCTGTACAAGCTTCCCTCCCTCTTCTCCTCCCAGTCCCTCCCTCTACCCCCCCCCCCCGCATCTACTCCTCCCCCCTTTCTCCTCAGAGAAGGGCGTACCTCCTCCCATGGATGTCCACCAGCCTTGGCTTATTAAGTTGTAGTAAGACTAGGCACATCTCCTCCTATTGAGGCTAGATGAGGCATAGGTAAAAGGAATCCAAAGCTAGGTAGTGGAGACAGAGACAGCACGTATTAGGAGTACGGGTAGGCACATTTATGGGTGTGTCTGTCCTTAAAAAGTGGCAGAACTTTAGAAGAAGTTCTCCTCATGAAAGCTTAGTTTCTTTAAAATGAAAACTACAGCCCACCTCTCTCCTCAGAAGAGACACAATGATGGTCCTCCGTATTCCCAGGGATTTGGGAGATCAAGGCAAGTGGTGACTTGAACCCTGGAGTTCCAGGCCATGTGACTTAACACAGCAAAACCCCTTTTAGAAAACAATTAAAAATGGTGATGAATGAATACTTTATAATATACTACTTTCTAAAGTTTTTTTCTTAGAAATACTCTTCGATTAGGAAAATTAGCTGGTTTTGAGTTGCTGAGAAACCAAACAGAGCAACCAAAGAAACAACAACCCCCCTCCCTCCACACACAAAATTGCAGAATAGGGGAGAGAATTTGTACGGATACTTTCTGTTTTTCTTAAGCCAAGCATCGTTAGCTGTCTGTGTAAGCTCATTGTTGCTCCTATGGTTCTCCCATTGCATTTCCTAGGCACGGTCGTTTAACGTACTGGTTTATTTTTGAACCATACAAAGATCTTTGGTTATGTTCCCATGAACCTAGACGTTTACTGTAAAGGAGAATCTTTTACTCCCTAGCCCTGTGCACATGCGGCAGTATTTGTAAAGTAGTATGATTTTAAAAACTATGTATTTGTTTAGTTGTGTATATGTGTAAAACAACTTGCAAGAGCTAGTTCGCTCCTCCTCCTCCTGGTGGCCCTGAGGACCAAGCCCAGGGTAGCAGTGGTGGCAAGCACCTTCACCCACTGGCCCAAGGTGGATAATAAAAAGTATTATTTCCACTTACTACCTCACTCAGAATTTAAAGTATGAAAGCATGAGATTAGAGAAGAAAACTTGGATACCAGTTTTCCATACAGTAATTTGCCAGAGATATTTTATCTCTTAAATATACTATAGTGCCTCCCCATCGTGTGTGTACCTCTCCTGTATCCTCCACTAAGACAGGAGCAGTGCAGTGTGTTATCAGTCACCTTCCTTGTTATTCTTATTTAATGCCTTGTCCTTTATTGAAGAATAAATAACTTAAACTATGGTTGCTATACTGTTTCTCCTAACTCTATCATCCTGTTTCAGCTTGAGTGAATTAGAACTTAAATAGCACTAATACAGCCAAGCAGCCAGGGGACTGTTCCATGCAGAGGATTAAGTTCACAGCATCCTGAATCTGTAAAGTAGTCATACTGATCTTATAACATCACTTGCAGTAATGAGAACACCTCCCTCCCTTCCTCTGTATGGCTGTGTCAGATTATTATAGCTGCCTGTATAGAATTCTTGTTCCCATTGCAGTGCATTTGCTTAATATGCATGTGTTTCTCTTTAGTCCTTTTAAGAGTGTGGTGTCACTAATCTCATGTCAGACAGGCAGCCTCTTGAAGAAGCTTCTCCTAGTAGGCACAGTGATAAACTGAAGTGTTTTCTCTTTGAATAAACTCTCATTTTCAAATGAGAACATTGTCTTGGTGTTCATGTGTCAATTGTGGTAAAAAATAAAGTAAATGTCAGCAAATGGTTTGTAGACCGGGGCTCCCACCAGTCAGAGGCTGCAGTGAAAGCCAGGTTAATCGACACACACAGGCGTCAGCTGTCGCCAGCTTTCTCTTGTCCCCAGTTTCGAGAACTATGTATTTCCTTTCATTCACGCAGCAACACAGCTTTTAGTCCCTGGTTATTGCAAAGCTCTGTGCAATAAATTCATAAGATTATTTTATTATAAGGTTGTTCAGGGTTATTATAAACAAAATAAGTTAGAATGTATACTTTTTAATTTATAACCTTAGAATTATATTTTTTCATACCTGTATCAATAATGATCATATGTCCTTAAGGATATATTTCTAAACATTGGATTTAGAGCTTTTAGATATGGTTCCTTAACTCCAATATATTTACACGGGGGGAAAAGAACCAACAATTTTGAACCCATACAAGTAGAGAAAAGGCAAGTCTTAGGAGAGGTGATGTATGCACATGGATTAGTTCAGGAATATAAGGTTGGCTCAGCAGTCAGTCTCGTGTACTGCTCTTCCAGAAGATCAGTGTTTCATGTCCAGAACTCACGTCAACCTGTAGCTCCAGCTTCAGGGGCTCTGACACCTTCTCCTGGCTTCTGCGGGCACTTGCACAAGGAGACACCACAAAGAGACTAGCCTCACCTATTAATACTTCTGGCTTAGTGACATTCTGCTTCACCTTAGGCCCAAAGCAATGGAGTAAGCACACACTTCTCAAACCATAACCCAAAATAAATATCTCCCTCCTTAAAGTAGTCTTCAGAAGTATTGTCACAGTGGAGAGATAACTAACACGGGTAAACTTGTAAAAGCTTCCCTTCCAGGCTAGTGGTAAGACATTCGAGTAACTGAAGGTTATAGGGTCATAAAGGGAGGGTAGATCCTTTTGTCTTGGTGTGGGTTTTGTCTCTTTGTGTTTTCCAATGGTCTTAGAAGACCCTTGTGAAATGGTCATTCAATACCCTCCAAAGAGGCTGTGCCTCACAGCTGAGCAGTTTACCTGTGCAGGAATATAGCAGAGACTGCACAGAGGAGGGACAGTCTCCCCAGTTGACTAGGACGCTTCTGCTTCAGCCAAGTACTAAGATGACAGGTGTATGACTCCACCCCTGGCTCCAGAGTTCTCCATGGCAACTGGAGATGTGAACAAGAATGGCCTCCATATATGTTTGCATGTATAGTCTCTAGTTCATGAATTGTTTCAGAATGATTAGGAGGTGTAGCCTGTTGGTGTAGATGTGTTCATATTGGTGGGGGTATGTTTGTGAGGGTTGGGCTTTGAGGCTTTAAAAGCCCCTCACTTCCGACAGTCATGTTGCCTGTGGATGAGGATGTAAAGCTCTCAGTTACTGCTCCACCACCATGCCTGTCTGCTCCTGCCATGATAATAATGGACTAAACCTCTACAACTGTAAGCAAGCCCCCCACCCCAAAATTGTTTCCTTTATGAGTTGCCTTGGTTATGACCTGCCTTCATGCCAATAGGACAGTAACTAAGACAGCAACATTAGCAGAACAGTCATTTTTAGTTATTTATTTGGGTGATAATTGTCTAGAATGTGGTCTCTATGAAAGTAAAGAATTTGCCCATCTCTTGTACCTTTGTTTCTTCATTACTTAAACAATGACTGTCATAGTAAGACCCTAGTGGCTATGAGAATCTAGTACATGGGTGAATGAATGAATTAATGAATGAATGAATGATAGAAACACTTTGAGCTCTACACTTTTGCAATTCATTCATTTTTTTCAAAGTTGCTAAATACTGAGTCTGAATGAGATCTTAGTTTATTGATGGTATTCTCAGTGTCAAACCCAGAGCCTCTCTCATGGTAACTAAGAATCTACTTTAGCCCTGAGATGTTGATTAGACCCATAGTCACAGAGTTTTTAGTCATTTCCATTTCAACACTTTATCTTCTCAGGCAGGAGTTTTGTCTTTGTGACTTACGAGTTGTCCATGTACACAGGACTTTCCATTCTTGTGTGACTCTGAAACTTACTGACTCTCACAGACTAATATTTAAATAACAAAACTGTTAGGATTCGAATACCTGAAACAGACCCTTAGACATGATGAGACTTCAGTGAGTGTTTCAGGATTAAAGGAAAGTGTATTATGTGATTATTTGAGCTGTGACTTTTAGTAAAAATCTCATTAGCTGTCTCCACACCCTTTGCTTGACCACCCCACCCCTGCTAATGTTGAATAATCCGAAAAGCATACACAACTTCACCAAGCACAGTATCCTTTCTGTCTATGAACAAATGTGTGTGTGTGTGTGTGGGGGGGATCCATCTTAGAATACCACGAACAGGATTCCAGCTCTGTAAGTTATTCGTAGGAGAATGAGAGTCGGCCTTCGATTACCATATTGATGGTTGCCGAGACCTGCATCACTTAGGGATTGCCCTAGCTGGAGTGATGGGAGTGAAGAAATGGCAGATGCAGCTCAGAAGAGCTACGATTGGGTGAGCACAGGTTCTGATGGAGACCGGCAGTGGCAGCCAGAAACTCTGTGCTTATTATGTACAGCATACAGGAGAAGGGGATGGGTTGGCTGATCAGAGCAAGGGTCTCTGTAAGGATCAATCTCAGGGTTAGTCATCTAGGAGGAGGATCGTGTAGTTGATGGTTTTGCTATACAAAACTTTGTACTGAAGCAGGGGACAACTTTGCCGTTCCCTCAGCCTTACCTGTGGAAGGCTTTGTCACCCCATGGGTGTGAGGCATTGGAGTCTTTGACATGGCCATTCTCATGTCAGCAGTACATGTCTACTTGGGACTTTGTCGGTTCTCCACATTGTTTGTAGGAAGTTCATTTTTCCAGCTTTCAATCTTCCAGCCTCTTCTTATTTACTACTGCCCCAGCAAGCACTCTTTCTTAGTCTTGGGTATCCTGAATCAGAGACAAACAGCCTGCTCCAGACCATCACTCACTGAACATTACACCTCCAGAGTATGCCCCATAAGACAAGGAATGTAAGGCATTTACTGTACAGGCAGAGAGATTTGTTGTTGGCCTTGTATGGATTTTATGACACATGCACACACACATGTATATTATATGTGTATTTTATATGTTTTTATGGCATATATATGTGTGTGTGTGTTTATGAGTGTGTAAGAGAGAGTAACAGACTCTTAGATATACTCACATTTTGTAATCCAAGTTGGCTTCAAGTCTAGGGTTCTGGGTGTGCACCGGGATGTTGTCCCTGAATTT
Source organism: Montemys delectorum (assembly GCA_019843815.1). Lineage (NCBI taxonomy): Eukaryota > Metazoa > Chordata > Mammalia > Rodentia > Muridae > Montemys > Montemys delectorum. The sequence goes on from JADRCD010170721.1 coordinate 19,057, forward strand.
TAAATTTGAAACAGACTTTAAAGAGAAATGCACCTATTTAAGGCTATCTTTTGCCTAGTTTTGACAAATGTGAGCTGCTTCTATTTTTGCCAAAGCCTAATATGCAGAATCCAGTTTCATTGCAGTTTATTGGATTGCTATGGTTATACATTGGAATAAGCGAAACCTGGGCCACATGGGGGAGACGAAGGCAACTGGAGCGAAACAGCCGCAGTGTTGGGGCAGTGCTTACCAGCAGCAGAGCCCTGCTTGCTCCTCCTCCTTACCATTGCACCTCCTGCTCTCCAGAAATACAGATTGTACTGCATATTGTCTGATGATAGGTTTCTGAGTAGACGTTTTAAAAATAAAATTGAGTAAAATTCATGCTTGTGGAAAAATAATTTATATTCAATTTTGACCAAACTTTATTGATCATGTTCTCATTTGGAATAACTGCCAGGAAGCTCACCTGGGCTAACACAAGTCAGATACCATTTACCAGGGGTTTAGCTGTAAAAAGAAACTCATTTCGATTTCAGTGGTGACAGCTGCTGAATGAGTTTTCTTGTGATGTCCTTCACAGCAGGAAATGACATGTTGGAACTCTGTGTTCCATGATTTCATACCCACCCAGCAGATCCACGCTGCAGGGGGATTTGCTTTCTAAATGTCGGAACAGCCTAGCTTATGTGGGCAGAGTGGTGTTTTTGTTTTTGTTTTATTTTATTTTATTTTTTATTTTTATTTATTTTTATTTTTTATTTTTAATGTCCAAAGTAGGTAAAGTTGTGGTTGCAAAATGGGTATCTGTGTGGCATGCAGAAACTCCTGTCTCCTCTTTCTGGAATTGTTTTCCTCTGTGCTGTAACAGAGGTGGCTTTGTTTGACAGGGCAGACTGGAACTTGGGTTTCTTTACAGAATGACGTAAGCCATTATTATTGATTTTGGTAGATGCCTTAACTTACCTTTCATGGACCAAACCAACGTGGTTTCTGACACTCCAGTTGGTTCGGACCCCTGGGCTTTCTTTGCTCATTTCCTGTTTTGTATCATCGTGAAAATGATAAACTCAAGCCTACCTGATGAAGAGGGGTGAGTTGTGCTGACCTCCAGGTTCTGTGGTGCTGGGGAGTATGTCACACAGATGGGGCAGTATGTTCTGTATACTGTGCTTGAGAACATCATCTTCCTATGCAACTGAATACCCACGGGGCCACACCCTTCCTGCTTTTGCTACTATTTTGTAACTCCAGAAAGCACTCCTAGTTCACCCTTGGTGCCTTTTACAGGCTGCTCCAGCCACTATAAGGTAATGTGCTCGTAGAATAACATTGCAATGAGCAACCTTCCCAAACTAATTAATCAGGTATTATGAATGAACCAATGAGTAGTTTATCTTTTCATTTTATATTTATGGCAAATTAGTATCTCAGATAAGAAACAAAGATCCATTTTCAAGATTCCCTGATTAGTTAATCAAACATTTCTCTTAATATTTGGCATGATAATGATCATGGGCACAGTATAAATTTTGTGAACCATTTAAATGGTCTTTTAAAATTTGTTGTTGGAGGAAATGGCATATTATGATACAAAAGTTTAGGAATATAATTGATATTAACTTGTTGAAAACTGAACAGTAGTAAAAATGAATTGTCTTCTGAATGAATATTTTCTACTGGATCTACATGTGTCCTGTTATTCAACAATTAGTGAAAAAAAAAAAAACAAGCCATGAATTAGAAAGAAAGCTCAGAAGAGATGATATAATTGTTATAATCTCAAAAATACAAAGATAATAAAAGAATGCTATCACTGTTTCTCTTTATCTAATAGATATGACATATTTATAAAACACATGCACTATCTTAACATCACAAAATAAGAATGTACCTAGAGTTACCCATCACAATGTCGACAGGCTTCCATTTAGAAGCGTGTGGTACCGAGGTTGATGGCAGTCTGGGTAGAGACCCACAGCCCTCACGTTTCTTGGCTACGGCAATAGTCCTCTTCAGAAGCATCCCTTCAGCTCTCCATGCAGAAGCCAGCATTGCTGTGCCACGAGCTGTCATGAATTAGGCGGTTTCATTCTTTGAGGCAGCATTGCTTGCTTGTATTCTGTTTGTGTCTTGATCTTTGAGTTGCTGTCGATGCTTCTCTGTGAGAAAGCAGGAAAGTCAGCTCTGGAACTACTTCAGTGACCTAAGGGATGCCATCAGTTAAATCTTTATTCTTGGGACCAAAAATATGCAACAAACACCTTCTGATTTTAGCTCATGAGTTCAGTGTGCCAGGGAAGGCAAGGCAGAGTTTGTGGTGCAAGAACATATGGTAGAGGACCAGGATGCAGAGACCCTATGAAGGACACATGGAGAGGGGGGGGAGGAAGAGGAGGAAGGGGGTGTTCCCTTCACAGGTTCACCCTTAGTTATGTGATGCTCGAAATCCAGTCAGGCTTGCTGGACTTAAAATTTCCCCAGCTTTGAAAATAGATTGGGCATCCAGAGGTTTCTCTCTCTCTCTCCTCTCTCTCACCCTCCCTTTATCCCTCCCTCCCTGCTGTGTCTATGTGTGTGCCATTACTTGCTAAGCCATCTCACCAGCCTTAGCTGTGAGTGACATTTTTAGGATTTAAGCTAGAGCAGAGCTTTTTGTGATTTTGAACTTACATTGAAATTCTTTTAGTGTTTATATTCAAATTGAAGTTTTATTTCATTAAAATAGGTTTTCTCTGTTGAAGGTGAATTTGTATCTTGGAAGCATTCAAGTAACTGAGCTGTAATTCTTGGCTTGTCTGTCTTTTCCCCTAAGTTATATCCATTCTTTCCCAGAAAAATCTAAATTCATCTGTTCAGATAAGTCAAGCTGTCACCTTTCCTGGCCTAGATGTAATACCGCCTAAAATATTATTCCAGATAGTTTTTTATTGTCCAGTTTTCCTCCTGTCTGCTCACTTTTCCATTCTGCTCCTTTAAGAGAAAAGAAGTTTTAAGTAAACACTGATTATATCAGTTCGATGGTTGGAGATTCTCAAGGTTTGCCCATTGCCCCCAGAGCACGGGATCCAAGGGTTTCTTTTCATCTGTCTTCGCTTTCCATGTCTACTCTGTCACAACCAGTGTAGTGTCTTGAGTGAGTGTCTGGGGTCCTCATTGGTGCACATAAAGAACCCTTACCATAGGTGAGAAGGGAAATCACATTCCCAGTTCCATTTCTGTCATCACTTCTAGTTTATTTCACCTGAGGCTGTACGTGGCTTTTGGCTTCCTTTCTGTTTTGGGAGCTGGATGTCTATGCTGTACGTATTTTCTGTGTAGTATGCTGTAAATTTCTTTGCCTTTACCCTTTTTCTTGGAAGTTAGCTCATTTGTATGTTGAAATGTTAAGACATGCATTTTATATAAATAATTGGCATATGTATATGTATGTATATTTGGAAGATGTATATATGCATCAATCTATATATTTATATATATATGCAAAAATGACAATCATTTATATAAAATGCATAATATGTATGTATATATATGTGTGTATGTATATATATATTATATATATATATATATATATATAGAGAGAGAGAGAGAGAGAGAGAGAGCCCCAAAATAACAATCATTTGTATAAAATGTATGAGTCTAAATGTGTGTGTGTGAGTGTGTGTGTGTGTTTATTTTTTCCTCTTCCTGAACGGACTTCATCCCTTGCTGTGTAGTTCAGAATGGCCTCACATTCCTAATCCCCTTACCCTGCTGCACTGCACATGTGCGCCTCTGTGCTCTGCTTGTGTTTCTTCTTTATTCCTTTAAACTTAGTATGCCACATTAATCTGGCTAAGACAAGTTCCTATGGTATAGGAATTATTTGTGTTTTATCAATAACTATCAATAATTACATCTATATATCATTTTACCACTACCTGTGTATTTGCAAATAGTTCTGTTAGATGATTGCAATCACTGTTTTTATTTATGCATGTGGATACTGTGGTTTACAGGGGTCAGAGACATAAACTAGCACAGAGTCAAATGGTGTCTCCTAGGCGCATACTAACCACTTGCCGTTTGCCTACTGTCTGTTCACTGGTAAAGAATGTAATTGTTCTGCTGTATAAGAATAGACTTTGCTGATTTTTACTAGCACATTGAATAAGACATCTTATGTACTTTCTCCAGCATTTCTAGTCAACTCTGAGTGCAGTAATTCCATTTTACAAATGAGAATGATGGCAAATCAGGGTCATTACATGACTTCCAGTTGTAGAACTGGTGACTTAAAACCTGAAGCAAGAAAGGTCTTCAGACTTCCATTACCCTATGGTGCTTCTCTGTTTAGCTCTAAGACTGGGAAGAGAAGTAGGTTTTTATTCTTGGGACTTTATAGAAATAATGGTTGTTTATGCCCATGTAAGAGTCTAAAACGAACTGGGGAGATGGTTCAGTGGATAAGTGCTTGTTACACCCACATGAGGTCTGGAGTTCAGATCCTGAGCATCCATGTGGTCATGGCATGCCGGGCATGGTGGCCCCCTGTAATCCCAGCACAGGTAAGCTGGCTAACTGGCCGAGTCAGGGAAGTCCACATTTAGACGTTACCTCTAGGCTTCACATACATACATGTGCACACACATCCAGAAGCCACACTCACACCTGTGAACCTAAGTGCACATACATTGTACATACATAGACCTACCAGAACAGTGTAAATCATTAAAGTAACATCAGTGGGTTTCTTGTTGCATGATCTTTGTATGCATCATGTTAAATGTCATTGATGCAATATCCCAGAGCAAATCATATATTACTTCCAGAAGAGAGAGACTGTGGGAAAGAGACGTTTACACTTAGGTCTGTCAGCATCCCAGCACACTACTGTGGGCTTGTCCCGTAATTCATATCTGTTGCTTAATCAATGGAATTAACCGATTGTGTTTCAAAACAGCAGCAAGAAAAGAAAAAGTCTGTGCCTAATAGACATGAAGTAGAATCTGGAGTTATTTATGATTAACTCAACTCTTGTCTTCAGCGTTTTCTTTAGTTGCATCTCTGTAAGCCATGAGTAGACTGGATACATTTCTCTATGGAATACAGCAGCTGCTCTTTGTTGTGTCAAACTGAATACCATGGGAACTTTGTGTATGGGGTTGGACATGGGTAGTAGATCTTGTCATGGATATGAGAGGTTACAAGAGACCAATGGCCTCAGATAGTGCGTGTCAACTGGTGTTTCCACATTTATAAATAATGCCACAGAGGTCTTTATGACCGGAAGGGGATGTCAGCATCCGGAAGAAATGGAACAAGAGACAAGTTTGCATTCGGCTGCACAGTAGGCTTGGTGTTTTGATCCTAACACTTTTCTAATTTCCTCATTTGCTAATGTAAGCTAGGTATTCTCTTGGAATGGATATGAAGATCTAATTAGAGACTGCACTTGGAGATTCCTTACACTCTTAAGTACTTCAGCATTTTAATGCATGACTACTACTGCATGCCATGCCTTTAACAAAAATGCTGTCAATTTGGATTTCAATTTGGATTCTCCTATCAGCATTGACAGCAGGCACCCTCCTCTCCATTTGACAGAGAAGGAGCATGGGATGCCAAAAGGCTAAATGATGTACTCAGAGACCACCCCTGTGGTCAGGGGTGTTTTCTCTTGGACACTCCCCTTTCAGTTTAGGTCTGCTTCAGCATTTCTAGTGAGGTTTAAGTGACAGGTCTAAGCTTTTCCAATGTGAGTTACTTGTAAGACATGGAAATGCTGCCCTGGGTTAGGAGTCAGGAAATCCAGGCTGCTACTACATTGTGTATTACTAGTAAGTAATTCATTGCATATGACTTATTAAATACATATAAAGCTTTCTGCTATTCATTGCATATGACTTATTAAATACATATAAAGCTTTCTGCTAAACTGCATGTGTAAAACGTCTTATTATAACTTTGATCTTAGAGTAAATATTCTCTTTGAAGAGATAAAAGTATTTATAGATCTCATTTTAGTATTTGGTTCTGTCTTTGTTTTTCAGTCATTCTTACACTGGCCAAGATTATAGTACCCAGAAGAACACGGGGAAGATTTCCTTAGATCAGATTGATTCGGTAAGCCCTAGCCCTTGTTAAAACAGACCTATTTCAATAGAGATCCTTGGGTGGAAGCTGGCAGAGTAGTACCTTGCTGCTTGCTGATCATTTTAAAAGAAAAGGCTCATCTCTTATATACGTGACTTTTTTTTTTAATTGTAAGAAAACCAAAATGAAGGGGAAATTGTTTACAATTTTTTTTTTAATGGTTGCTGGGATCTGAACTCAGGATCTCTGGAAGAGCAGTCAATACTCTTGACCACTGAGCCATCTCTCCAGCCCGGTTTGTAATCTTTCAGCTATTTTTGAAGATATAATTTAGTTGTTCTTTTTACAGAGTGACATTAGATGCTCACTAGAGGGAGCTCCAAAGTCAAACAAGTAAGGCCTGGTCTTCCTGTTAGGGTAAGCTGGCAAGGCTGCCCAGTGAGAGTTCAAGTTCTGCGAGGAAGGATGTGTTTGAGGAAGTTAGAGGGAATAAGGCTGAGATGGAAAGTAAAGATGCTAAGTTAAAACCAAGGAACAATACTTTATTTTTTTCATTGTTTTATTTTTTATTTTTTAATATATGTAAGAAATAAGCATAATAAACCAAATGCATGGACAAAATATACAAGAATCATATGATCATCTCAATAGAAGCAAGGGAAAAAAAAAGAAAGTTTTTGATAAGATTCAACATGCCTTCTTAATAAAAGCCCTAGAACAAGCAGGACTGTAGGAAATGTATTCCAGCATAATAAAGGTTACGTGTGACAACCCATGGCCAATAACATCCTAAATACATAAAACCATTAGTAAGCCCCACTAAAATCAGGAATGGGAGAGGACTGTCCACACTATCCCTACTGCTCATCCATAATGTGATTGAAGCATTAGCTGGAGCAATAAGACAAGAGTATGGATACAATGGGAAAATATTAAGTCAAATTCTTTTCTTTTTTTCTTTCTTTCTTTTTTTCAAGACAGGGTTTCTCTGTGTAGCCCTGGCTGTCCTGGAACTCACTCTGTAGACCAGGCTGGCCTTGAACTCAGAAAACCGCCTGCCTCTGCCTCCCAAGTGCTGGGATTAAAGGCGTGCACCACCACCACCACCGCCCGAAGTCAAATTATTTTCAATTGAAGATTATATTATACCCAGTGTTCCCAAAATTTGACTAGAAAAATTGTGGAAATTATCAATAATTTCAACAAAGTGTTATGATACATAATTGATTTACAAAATTTACCAGTCTTAATCCATATGAGTAACAAGCATGCTGAGAAAGAGATCATGGACACGCTCCTCTTCCCAAATCTCAAATAAAATAAAATATTTACAATATACATAACAAAAGAAGTAAAAAATCTCTATAATGAAAACTTTAAATGTGTGAAGAAAGAGATTAAGAAACATACTAGAATTTGAAGACCTCCCAAGGGTATAGCTTGGTAGAATTAACATTGTGAAAAAAGACCTTCCTACCAACACAATTTACTGACTCAATGAAATCACAATCAACATCCTCGTCTCATTCTTCACATAAATAGAAGGAAAATCCTCAAATTGATATGGAACAACAAAAGACCCAGAGTAGCCCGTTAGTCCTAGATGAGTGTCTGTTTCCATGCATACTGCTCGTTTAAAGTGCTAGGTGCATCTGTCTAAGACCCCAATTTTTATGCATCTGTTTCTATTGTATCATTGATTTTTAAGTCAGTTGTACTTTCAGTCCTCCATTGTACCCATTTGTCCTCTTCTTCCACAGTTAAGAATCTCAGAACTCACTCTTAAATTCTTTGAGTATTAATGTATTCAACCATAGAATGGGTATTGGTTGTATATGATTGTCTTAGAAAGGGTGAAGGAGTTGGAGGAGAAACAAATGCAATCTTTATGAGTGCTTTCAAAATCTGGTGTAATTTGATAACTATAAATTGATATATGATGTTGCTATTTGGCTTTCTTCTCTAGATTTTCAGCATCCGACAAAGATGCTCCAATGTGTTTACTTCAGTCAGTTCCAGGGTAGATACCATAGATATTCCAAATTAGTTTGTAAAGCATGAGTAACTTGGAGACTGCCCTCATTCCATCACAGGACTGCAAAAGTCTTGGGAGAAATTATACACTCATGTTTCCAAAATTACTTGAGACCTGGGATGTTTTGACTAGAATCTGCTACACCTAATGCAGATTGGTATCATGTCTTTTCCACTTGAACACCATATTGTGGAGGGGTTATTTGACACACTGAGGTGAATACCCTGGAGTATTTGGTTCTGTTTTCATTTCTTCAGATTGCTTATGTTACAGGTACTGTGTTCATGTGGATCCTATCCTTCTTGGTTTTTTTTTTTTTTTTTTTTTTTTTTTGGTTTTTTGAGACAGGGTTTCTCTGTGTAGTCCTGGCTGTCCTGGGACTCACTCTGTAGACCAGGCTGGCCTTGAACTCAGAAATCCACCTGCCTCTGCCTCCCAAGTGCTGGGATTAAAGGCATGTGCCACCACTGCCGGGCTCTTGGCTTCTTCTTAAACATTTATTTTTTATAATCATGCATCTCTTGCTAAATCATAGTTTCTTCTCATATAAATAATAGTTGTGTGCGTTATTTTCATTGAAAGTCAATTTTATTCGATATTAGAATGGCTACTCCAGCTTGTTTCTTGGGATGATTTGCTTGGAAAATTGTTTTCCAACCTTTTACTCTGAGGTAGTGTCTGTCTTTGTCACTGAGATGCGTTTCCTGTATATAGCAAAGTGCTGGGTCCTGTTTATGTATCCAGTCCATTAGTCTATATCTTTTTATCAGGGAATTGAGTCCATTGATATTAAGAGATATTAAGGAAAAGTGATTGTTACTTCCTGTCATTTCGTTGTTAGAAGTGGAATTATGTTTGTGTGGTTATCTTCTTTTGGGTTTGTTGAAATATTACTTTCTTGCTTTTTCTGGGGTGTAGTTTCCCTCCTTGTGTTGGAGTTTTCCATCTATTATCTTTTGTACAGCTGGTTTTGAGGAAAGATATAGTATAAATTTGGTTTTGTCATGGGATATCTTGTTTTCTCCATCTAAGGTAATTGAGAGTTTTGCTGGGTATCTGAGCTGGCATTTGTGTTTTCTTAGGGTCTGTATGACATCTGCCCAGGATCTTCTAGCTTTCATAGTCTCTGGTCTAATTCTGATAGGCCTGCCTTTATATATTACTTGACCTTTTTCCCTTACTGCTTTTAAAATTCTTTCTTTGTTTAGTGCATTTGGTGTTTTGATTATTATGTGTTGGGAGGAATTTCTTTTCTGGTCCATTCTATTTGGAGTTCTGTAGGCGTCTTGTATGTTCATGGGCATCTCTTTCTTTAGGTTAGGGAAGTTTTCTTCTATAATTTTGTTGAAGATATTTACTGGCCCATTACATTGGGAGTCTTCACTCTCTTCTATACCTATTATCCTTAGGTTTGGTCTTCTCATTGCATCCTGGATTTCCTGGATGTTTTGGGTTAGGAGCTTTTTGCTTTTTGCATTTTCTTTGAC
>JADRCD010170724.1:0-14491 GCA_019843815.1 Montemys delectorum
TAGCCAAGAAGAGATATATATATATATATATATAATATATCTCTTCTTGGCTAAAAATATGATCCTGTCTGAAAGTCTGGACAAATGTCACTGTCAGGAAAGCCCTGGTGAGGCTCTCTGGTGCCATGGGTCTGAGACCTTTAGCTAAAAAGTGGCACTTGTCGGGGCATTGAGCACCAGGATGGTTGGCATTGTCAGTCAACTATGATAGAGTACCTAGGGAGAGAGTTAGGGTAGGCTGACTGAAGTACAAGACCCATTTTTAATGTGGGTGGCACCACACCACCGGCTGAGGTCCTGGACCACATGAGAAACCAAAGGGTAGAGGAGCAGCAGCATTCATCTCTGCCTTGGGACTGCTCTGGGTGTGACGACTTCTGCACAACATGGACTGTACTTTAAAACGGTCAGTCAAAAGAGCCACTTTCTTCCATAAGGACCCTTTGTCAGTTATTTTGTCACAGCAACGGCAGCAGCTCAAGAAACTAAAGCAGTAAGTTACTTGAGTTTCACACTAGTGGCCCAGGTTCAAAACAACCAAAACTAAGAATAAGAGAATAGAAAAATCTGCATTTTGTGTCCTCTTGAGAGAGGTCCTGCAGCCCAGACATTGTACCTTCTTTGCCCCATGAAAGCTCAGCCATAGCCACCTGCTTGGGAGCCACCATACTCAGGGAAGCTCCTGTGAACCCACCTCTTCTTCCTTTAATTATTTTCTTTTTATCTTGAAAAAAATTTTTCCCCTTTTTTTAATTAGATATTTTCTTTATTTACATGTAAATTTCTCCTTTCCCAGTTTCCCCTCCAAAAAACAAACAAACAAATAAAACTAACAAGAACAAACCCCTGTTGCCTTCCCCCTTCCCCATGCCTGCCACCCCACCCTCTCCCACTTATTGGCCCTGGCGTTCCCCTACATTGGGGCACAGAACCTTGAAAACGTTTTTAATTGAAATAGGAACATACCATTTCTCCACCTTTCCTCCTTCCAGCCCAATCCAATTACCCTCCCTCCAATTGTTCCCACATCACCACTTAAATAGCCTCTTTTTCTTTGATTATATTTATTACACACACATATATGTGCATGCATAAATATACATAAATAGAACTTGCCGCGGCTGCTTCTGTTGTTTGTGTGTATATGGTTACACTGCTATAGTTGTTGAGATGGGGAGTGACAAAAAACTATTTTTATTTTTCAAACAACAAACAAACAAAAATACACTCAACAATAACAAAGGAAACAGTAACATTGCATGTAAATGACACTGGGAGGACATTCTGGTCCATAGCAGAATGTCTTTGTCTTTGGGTTCTGTCAAACAGAAATACCTTTCTTCTTTGAAGTAAGCCTGAAGTAGCAATGAATCTCAGACAAGACAGGGCATGGAACTGATTGTTAAGATTTCTTCTTTTGGCCAGTGAAGCCATCCATCACATGAAAGACTCCCAGGTATTCAGCTATAAGTATTCCTGTCTTGACGGGCAAGACACTGGAAAGAACACAAGTGTAAACAACTTTGTTATCATCTGTGAAAACACCTTTCCTAGGTGGGCTGAAGACTGCCACTTTGGTAGAGGGGTTGCATGTTCAAACGCTCATCATGGAGGCTTGAGCTGAGCATCTCCTCTTTGGTTTATGATATTCAGTTCACTGTTTTTTTTTTTTTTCTTTTCTTTCTTTTTGGTTTTTAGTGACATGCTTTTTTTTTTTTTTCTCCTGTACAGTTCTGGCTGTCCTAGAACTCTCGCTGTGAACCAGGCTGGCTTCGAACTCAGAAGTCCACCTGGCTCTGCCTCCCAAGGGCTGGGATTAAAGGCGTGCACCAACACTGCCCGGCTGGTTCACTGGTTTTGATCTCCAAAACATCACCAGTTTCGAGTACGGTGTATACTCTAAAGCATCGACTTTAGAGTGCTATGATTGTCAGCACATGTTTGGAATAGATGGATCTGGCTGGGAACTTGGTTCCAGCACTTTCAATGACAGCTTAGGCAACTCACCAGCTTGTAGGACTTCATGAGTCCCCTCAGGTAACAGCTAAGGGCACCCTTCCTCCTAAGATCACTGTGAGGACAAGATGTAATAGGTCCTCCTGACATAAGATGTTTATCTCTTCCATCCCCATCTGTGCCCGGGAAAACTCATAGACACCCCTGACCACCACCCCACACTCTGCCCCTGTTGACCTTGAGACTTACATTGTGGACTGGGTAAAGTGACAAGCAGATACAGAAAACCTAAGATTTATTTTCTAGGGCATAGGGTGAGGCCTCCGGGTGCTATGTGTCCTCTTTCAGCACTGGTTAATTGTTAACATATTGGAGCGTTTTTCCATCAGTATTTAAATCTCCATTTGTTACTCAGTGTCCAGGCTGATCTGAGATTCCCCTTTCTGGCTTAGTTTTTATATACAATACTCAGGACACCTAGGATAGCTTCTTTTGGTAGGGATTGGGGTCTTGAGATTGGATCTCACTATGCAGCTTAGGAAGTTTGCAAACTCTTCGAGTTCCAGCCTCCCTAATGCTAGGATCACAGGTATGAGACACCCTGATCCCCTACCCTGCTTCTCCATTTCCTTTTGTTCTCTCACCTTACATCTACTCCTGAGAAGACAATTTCTATCATGATATGGGTTTCTTTGTGTCTTGTTCTTTTGTGTAATCCTGGATCCTTGAGTGAGAATGGTGAATGACTCACACACCGCTCTCTACATGTTGTTTGTAGGACTCTGATAATTTCTTTCATTGAGCCTGTTTGTCTTCCCTCTGCTTCTCCAGAATGATCTAGTACTTTCCCAAAACATGGCCCAGAATGGGTATGCCATTAAAGATATATAATTTCCACAGTTATTCAGAGCAAAAAAAGAGAAGCTTCATGTTCTTAAAGTTGGCTTTGTCGTAGCACAATCTGCTACTATGCAAGAAATAACCCACTGTGCTGGGAAAAGACATACTGTCCACTAACCAGACATTATGCTAATCTCTATGCACTGTCAAACATGGTCAGTAATTTGTGGACAAGAAAACTGAGGCCAGGAGAACACAGGACATGTAAGAATTACAGGCTTGATAAAAAGCAGGGTCATAAACCTGGGTTTTAAATGGCTACATAAAGACTCCTTGTGCTGCCTCCCACAGCCCCTGTCGGCCACAGGGGTCCCTCCTGTGGTAGAGGAAGCATGGAAAGGGAAAGGATGGAAAAATGACTTTTGTTTCATTGCATAAAATAGATAAAATTAACTAATGGTAAAGGTACATCTGTGGCTGTCAGCCGTAAGAGAACTTGAAGAATAATGCCTTTACTCAAACAGCCGAAGAAGCATCACTGTCATAGGGGGTAGAGGTGGGTACAGAACAGGTGGACCAAGAGAGAAGTGACTAGACAGAGGAAAGGTGCATTTATCTCAACAGAAAGTGGTGGCCGCTTGTAGAGTGTGCTCCTTTGAAAGGTGTAGACCCTATGAGGGGAGGCACAGACACGTGGGGCAACATTGAAACTGAATTTAGAGACTGGGATGAGCCGTGGACCTGGCCATTCAACAGCAGCCTGCATCCAGGCCAGTGTGCCCAAGCTGCTAATGCGGAATTTCAGAAATGAAGTTCAGTTTGGACATAGGGGTGGGGGGTAAGAGTGAATCTACCTTTTATTCCCTCCCTCCCTCCCTCCCTCCCTCCCTCCCTCCCTTCCTTCCTTCCTTCCTTCCTTCCTTTGTTCCTTCCTTCTTTCTTCCCTCCCTCCCTTCCTTCTTTCCTCTACTCTCACCCCCTCCCTTTCTCCTTTTCCTTCCTTCCTTCCTTCCTTCCTTCCTTCCTTCCTTCCTTCCTTCCATTCTTGTATGTGTGTGTGTGTGTGTGTGTGTGTGTGTGTGTGTGTGTGAAAGAGAGAGAGAGAGAGAGAGAGAGAGAGAGAGAGAGAGAGAGAGAGAGAGAGAGAGAGAGAGAGAGAACTTAGAACCTTGTGCATGCCAGGCACACACTCATACCAACCTATACTCAGTCCCTCCCTTTTTTGCATGGTTTTAAGATTTTTTTCCCTCTGGAATTCTTTAACTCTTTATTGGTAAAAATTATTAGCAATTGCCAGTTTAACTAATATTTCAGATTCTTAGGGTGTCCAACTGACTCTCTGGTACTGTACCTGAGGAAACATTGATCCAGTATCTATGGTCATACAATCACCTCCTAATTGTGTAAGAACATCTTTACTAAAGCAACCAAACAACTTTTAAATTTGCCAGAGTCTATTTTGTAAACCTATTCATTTTTGACAATTCTGCAATGTTAAGATGTCAGAGAGAGTCTCTGAACTAGTAGTGGTGGTGGGTGGCACAGAAACTGCATAAATTTGAAACTGTGCCAATAAAGGGTCATGGAGATGAAAAAGAGTATGGAGAAGATTTTCCTTTTAAAAAATAGTCCATTAATTTGCTGAGTGGCTCTTCCAGGTAGGACCTGGAATAAACTAGTGACTGGCACATGGGGAGACATGGAAATTGATGCCTTACCTTTTTAAAAACACTATGAAGTATAAAAACTTGGGCATATACAAGTATAGCTGCTCCTGCAGAATGGCATCTATTATTTTCCTAACTGCATATTCTGGATCCAGAATTGGTAACAGAGTAGGACATCTAAGAAGAAAAAAAAACTCAAGTTAAAAGAATCATTCCTTAAGATTAAGGGTAAAATTTATAAAGACATTGTTGTCAGACCATCGTCCCTCTCAATTTCTGTATTTCTATATTTACTCATTTATTGTCAAAGTAGTAATAGCATGACTGGAATGTGAAATGGAAGCTCATTGTAAATCAATATATTCATGTTACAGATAATCATCCCTGGAAAACTTTATTGAATGGTCTAAGTGTGAAGTGAGTCATTGGAAACAAACTAGGCTATGTTCATAGGATACACAGCCGGTATCTGTGTCTGTCAGAGCCTGAATGTGTCCCCCAAATTTCCACTTAAGCCTAATTTCCACATGATGGATCTGGGTTAGGATTTGGATTTTGGAAAGTAATTTAGGTCATGAGCATGGAGCCTTTGTGAATAGGATTGGTGCCCTTTTGAGAAGAGACACAGCATAGGTGGAATTTCTGTTCTTTCTTGGCAAGGAAAAAGGAGAGATCCATTTTCCTTGGCAAAGAAGATCTAACTAACAAGAAGGGGGCTATGAGCCTCACTCCACCCTGGCTCTTGAACTTACAGACTATAGTGGGTAAGACCTTTCTGTGGTTAACCCACATGAGTTATTATTTACAGAGTGCTGTGGTTAATCAAGATACGTGGTGTTCTTTTAAGGAATCTGGGAGCTGTTTTCCTTGAATGACTTTTTGTTTTCCTGGAGTCAGGGAAGGGGTCTGAATGTCATCAGGTGACAGAGAGGGACTATGGCCAAGACAGGAAACAGAGAAGCAGATCAGAGGCCAAGGGATGGTTACTAATTGGGCATTGTAATCATTATCAATCAGGTCCTTAAACACACATGTGTCAGGGGCAATTCTGAAACCACTTGTGTATCAGGAAATATTTAGAAAAAGATCTAAGCAACTCAAAGAAAAGAATTGGCTGGGCAGAGAGTCAATTTGAATGCCTTTAAGATCAAAAGGTATACTTACTTAGTAGTGCAACCTTCAAACATTCCGGTTTTTATAAAGAATGGGCACACAATTGTAGTTTTGATCCCCCTTTGTTTTTGGACAAGTGTTTCGACAAACATAGATTCTGCGAATCCAAAGGCTGCGAATTTACTTGCACAATAGTCTGGAAGAGAGAGAGAGAGAGGGCTCAAGTCTTCAGGTCTGCCTGGTCTCCTTGCGTTCTATATCATTGTGCAGCTCAGAGATTGCATTCTTTATGATTTGAAGATTAATGACAACCTTGCACTGAGCAAGTGTCCTTGCTCCATCTTTCCAACATCTCAGGTAGTCATTAGTATCAGTTTTTTTTTAGCAGTTACATTGTGCTGGTTAGTTTTAAGTCATTTCAACACAGCTAGACTTATTGAGATAATGCCTCTGTAAGATGTGGCTGTAGGCTTGCCTGTAGAGTATTTTCTTAATTAGTGATTAATATGGGAGGACCCAGCCCATTGTGGGCAGTGCCATTCCTGGGCTGGTGTTCTTGGGTTTTACAATTCAGCAGGGTGAGCAATGCATTAAGCAGCACCCCTCCATGTCCTCTGTACTAGTTCTTGCTTCCAGGTTCCTGCCCTGTTTGAGTTCTTGCCTTGACTTTCTTCAATGATAAACAGTGATGAGGAAGCATAAGACAAACAAACTCTTCCCAAGTTGCTTTGGTCATGATTTTTTTTTTCACAGCAATAGTAATCTTAACTAAGTCAACTGTATTTTAAAATATGGAATGTATATTGTTTTTTATGCTATAAAGAGAATGCATCTTTAACAGATTACAGGATGACATAAAATATAACTTATGTATGCTCAGGGAAACAAAAAATGTTATGTGACTTGCTTTATTGTGATCTAGAACCAGATGCATATATTTCTGAGGTCTGTTTATGTTGTAAAGCTCTTAAATGGCATGGCATTAAGGTCACTTGTAATACTAATAGCAACAGAGGATGTGGCAATCATTTCAAAAGTTGTTTGTATGGGGAAGAATACGGAGCAAGTGGCATGGAACATGGGCCACTGAAATGATATGCTAATGAACAAGTGGACTATGAGATGAGAAAGGCTGCTATGTGCTCCTGTAGACCACATAGTTTTACGTCTAAGTCAATGCGTTGTTGAGCCTGTGTTAACTGCTCCACAGGACAGAGGATGGTCAGTCCTTATTTCAAATAAATTAACCTCATGAAGTATAAATACATACAATAGTACATAAAATAGCAAGTTATATAAGGATTTAAGCACGAAAGATCAGTGTGGTTTGTGGTACTCAGAAGTAAATGTTCTTCCAACCATGAATCTCAGATTGCTAGTATAATGAAAAATAAATAATTCAATGGTTTAAAATGGTTTTAAATTGTCACACTGACATTACCTGTACTTATGTGCAAATTTACTAGAAGTTTCTTTAAAAGCTTTGGCATTTGTCTTACTTAAGGTTTTACTGTTGTCAACAGAGACCATGAGCAAGGCAACTCTTATAAGGGACAACATTTAATTGGGGCTGGCTTACAGATTCAGAGGTTCCGTCCATTATCATCAAGGCAGGAGCATAGCAGTATCCAGGCAGGCATAGTACAGGAGGAGCTGAGAGTTCTACATCTTCATCTGAAGGCTGCTTCAGATGGAGAAGACTGGCTTCCAGGTAGCTAGGGTGAGGGTCTTAAAGCCTATGCTTTAAGTGACACACCTATTCCAGTAAGGCCACACTTTTTAATAGTGCCACTCCCTGAGCCAAGCATATACAAACCATGACAGCATGATTGGGAGGTGATAAAACTGTTAGGAGGAGTGGCCTAGTGGAAGGAAGTTAGGAGGCAACTGGGAGTATGCCATGGAGCAGAGACTGAGAAGGATCCAGAGTCCTTCCTACCACCATCTTTGTTTCTCAACTGCCATAGGGTAAGCTGGTTTTTCTCTATCACATGCTCCTGTGTGATGTATTGCTTTACTTTGGCCCCAAATCGACAAGGCCACAGAACCATGAAGAAAAACCCTTAAAACTGTGAGCCAAAATAAATTTATCGTCCTTTCAAGTTGATTATCTCAAGTATTTTGTCTCAGTAGTGGTGGGGATCTAGAATACTGGTCCCAGGAGGTGGGGCTGGCTGTGGAAACTTCATGGTATGATTCAGAAGTTCTTGGAAAGATTTTGTCAGACTCCAAAGCATCAGAGGCACAAACTGAAACCTCTTCCACTGTGAGTCCTTACTAATTTTGCCACAGTGGTGGGATCTGATATACACAATCATGTTAGCCAGATGCTGCAGATGGCAGGAAGCAATTGATGCTGTCTGCATGAGGTCTAGACTGCAGTGAACAATTTCAACTCTGTCTTCCACTCTGAGAGATGAACAAAGGACTTCTTACGCCTCACGTCCCTTGAAAGTGAAGGGAGAAAGTGGCATTTTTGTCCACTACTGTGTGTTCTGTTTTAAGTCACATTTGCTTTAAGAGAATGCCTGTTGGCGGGGGTGGGGGTGGCAGAGAGATGGCTCAGAGGTTAAGACCACTGACTGCACTTCCAGAGGTCCTGAGTTCAATTCCCAGCATCCACATGGTGGCTCACAACCATCTGTAATGGGATCCAATGCTCTCTTCTAGTGTGTCTGAAAAGAGCAACAGTGTATTCACATACATAAAAAAAATAAATAAATTGTGAGAGAGAGAGAGAGAGAGAGAGAGAGAGAGAGAGAGAGAGAGAGAGAGAATGCCTGAATTCTGTGAATGAAAATGACTTGAGAAAGATTAGAACTAGGTAGATTTTTTTTTTTTTGCACATTTTGCAATGTTTTCCTTTGCATCCCTTTGCAAAGAGGATGCATACTCATTCTGTTGTGAAGCAGCCACTATGAGTGCCAAAAGCCGGGTTGCAAGTGTCAGGTTTGTCACTGTCAGGCCTCAGGGATGCGACACCGGGTAAGAGGGTAGAGGGAGAAGAGGGGATAGCAGGGTCTAGGGATGCTTCTAGGCTCGTCTGAGTCTCGTGAGAAAGTACTTCCTTTGGAACCATTGATCTCTGACATCCTGATAAGCAGACAGAACTCAGGACTTGCACAACCTGCATTCTCAACAGAGCCTTCGTAAGTGGCTATGACACAGAAACAAAGACCACACTGTGGGAAACACAGAGGGCTTTGACTTGCTTCTTAGCTGTTGGTGTGGCATTCTTACATCTAAAGACAGAGGTACTGTGTGAAGGAGGATGAACAGTAGCTATGAATAACCATGCATGCTTTTCAGACCCATGAGAAAGGAAACAGGTCTTGGGCTGTGTCGTATGCGCAGGTTTCCTGCCAGCAGGAAATCACGGACAGACACACAAGATCCTTCTGCAGCCATTCTTTATTACATCTTCCAGAGGGCGACCCCCGACACCCCAAAAGCACTGTTTATATATGCCCTGGAGCGGCATGCTCATCTCTGATTGGCTGTTTGCTCAGGAGCATAATACGCCCGGGATGGCTAGTGACTTGGCGGTTTTTGTCCCTAGGCACATGCGCAGTTTCTCTGTAAACTTGGGAGAGCACCAGATGTCAACGCCATCTGCTGGCTAACACCGCTCACTGTGGCTTCCTACAGGGCTGTATGAAATTGTGCCATTTGGGTAACAGGTAGTCCCAAGAACCTTAATCATATAACTGAGACACAGGAAACTAGGGCCCATTTTGTTATTTACTCAAAATCTGTAGAAGTATGTGATCAATTATCTTTTTGGGCACAGAGATACATGCTTACAATGCCAGCACTTAGGAAGTGAAGACAGGAAGACTGAGTTTCAGGCCACCTTTGTCTTAAAAGTTTAACCCTGTCTCAATAAACCAAACCAAACCAAACCAAACCAAACCAAACCAAACCAAGCCAAACCAAACCAAATCAAACCAAACCAAGCCAAATCAAACCAAACCAAGCCAAACCTAACCAAGCCACCAGAACACTAAAAACTTCAAAATAATCTCTCTTGTCCATCGTCAGATGAACATCATGACGTGCACATGGCTGCTTGAGGCAGACTCCTGGAGTTATTATGCAAGTCAAAATTGTCAAGAATTCTCTTACCTGACAGCCCATTTACTCCAATTAATCCAGCTGAACTTGAAATGCAAACCAAATGGCCGTGGTTGTTAGCAATCATGGCAGGCAGGAAGGCTTTATACATCTAAGAAGACCAAAAAAAATTTTTTTTTAAAAAAAGAGCTTTTAATACTCAATAGCACATTATGTGTTATCCTCTGATGTATAAATAGCTACTGTGCTTGAAACTATTTTAAACTAATAAAATTACCTAAAATTATTTAAAGAATATTTTATACTGTTAAGCCATTATCTCCCCCATGAAATGTCAATAGTATTAAAAACATTTTATCCAGATTAATGCTATATATAGCATATATATACACATATATATTCATACATACATTGCTAAGATCATAATCAATGTGGTACAGGAAAATCTTAGTTGCAGCACTCACAATCCAAAAACCCATAGGGACTTATGGACATCATTGTTTAGATGCATATTGTGTTTCTTTCCTTGGCTTAATATAGATTTTCAAAGTTTTCCTGAACACAGTTCACAAGATATCCTGCTTCCATTAAGAAAGACCTATGTTGCCGGGCGGTAGTGGCGCACACTTTTAATCCCAGCATTTGGGAGGCAGAGGCAGGCGGATTTCTGAGTTCGAGGCCAGCCTGGTCTATAGAGTGAGTTCCAGGACAGCCAGGGCTACACAGAGAAACCCTGTCTCGGGAAAAAAAAGACCTATGTTTTAAAGCAAGCTCTGCTTCTTTGAATGGTGGTCTTTTAATGCCAGTTCATAAAATAAAGTGTGTTCGTGAGGTAGTGGGTGCTTAGGCTGTGTCGCAGTCATGCAGAATAGCTTTACTTTTTTTTTTTTTTTTTAAAATTGGGAACCTGGAGAAAGGTGATACAGGAAGAACAGTGAACTTCTGAGAAGGATGTGTCTTGGGCAACAAGCAGAACTTTATCACAGATTCAGACAAAGAGGTTACAAAAATGGGTTCTAGGCTGGAGAAACAGCTCAGTGGATAAGTGTTTGCTGACTTTCCACACACACACACACCACCACCACCATCACCTCCATCATCACCACCACCACCACCACCTCCGTCATCACCACCTCCATCATCACCACCACCACCACCACTACCACCACCACCACTTCCATCATCACCACCACCACCACCTCCACCACCACCACCACCACCACCACCACCACCACCACTACCACCACCACCACCACCACCACCACCACCACCACCACCACCACCACCACCATCACCACCACCAAAAGCTAGCAGCTATAATAAAATAAATTAAAAAAAGGAGCCTCTTACAAAGGCCCTGCCTCTTCATTCAACTGCTTTGTGTTGTTTTAGAGAGAGAGGTAGAAAATCAAAATGAAGACAGAGGACAGCCTAAGAAGGAGCCTGTGTTCAGGGTCCAGTGACCCCCTGCCACTCTGCTGTGAAATCTGGAGCCCAGTGGTCAGGCAGTTCTTTGAGCCTCTGGCAATTAAGTCACATGCCCTCCATTGGGTCACACATAGGGCTTCAAAGATATGACCCACCCAGAAAAAGTGGAGAGACAATACAGGAGGGGATGCCAGGGGCCAGGGAAACAATACTATTTAAGGGGTAACTAGTAGAGGAAGAGAAAGGAAACTAGGGCAAAATAGAGGTAGGACAGACATGAGAACCACAGGAGGAGACACTCAAGAGGAGTATCTCATTACATATCATATTTTGTTTTGCTTTGTTTTGTTTTTTCGTTTTTTGTTTTTCGAGACAGGGTTTCTCTGTATAGCTCTAGCTGTCCTGGGACTCACTCTGTAGATCAGGCTGGCTTCCAGCTCAGAAATCCATCTGCCTCTGTCTCCCAAGTGCTGGGATTAAAGGCGTGAGCCACCACTGTCCGGTTTACATATGATGGTAAAAGTAAACTCATGAAACACACTTGCATATACACACAGATGCCTATATGCACAAATGTACACACACACACACACACACACACACACACACACACACACACTGCACATTTGGGACAAGAGAAGTAGTTCCAGTAGAAACACAGTAGTTACTAGCTTCTGGATCTCTCCATTTTTCTTCTAAAGATCATGCAGGACACCAAGAATGCCAGCGGCACCACTATACCCTAGCAAAAGTGGAGATGGTAAATAAAACCCCCAGGTGTGTTTTAAAGCTTCTGACAGCGAACTTGAGAAGTTGTGAGAAGTATGGTGGAGGACCTGAAATCTTCTGCATGTCCTCTCAAGAGAGAGAGCTCAGCCAAGAGAGGGAGGCTGAGCTGTGCACAGCACTGAAACCAACTGGAGAGCAAATGGAGAGGCAGGAAGGGGCCTCGGGAAGAGGTGTGGAGTGAAGATGTGGGAACAGGCTGGTCAGGCAAGGCCAAAAACTTATCTCTGGGCCTGGGTGAGTCTTATAAAAGTCAGGGATGAGTCCGTCAGTGATGGTGACATGTGGTCTATGATGGTGACCTATGCTTTCTCAAGGTAGATACCAAGTTAGGTCTTAGTTTGGACATACCTGATTGATGCTTGCTTTTTAATAATACCTCTTTTACTTCCAAAAGTGTCCTTGTGCAGGTGAATTATAAATTCCCTTAGTCATGTCAAAATAAATTTACTCACTACCTATTCTTAAAACAACAAAACAAACAAACAAACAAACAAACAAAAACACTTCCCAAACTGCTACAAGGAACATAGTCATTTCTTGTTTGTTTTTGTTTTGTTTTGTTTTTTAAGAAAGGACAATACCTAGGACCTCCTATTCATGGCAAACTTCATGAATGCTCAAAGCCCTATATAAAATCATGAAGCACTTGCATATTACCACATATATCCTTGTTAGACTTTAAATCACCTCTACATATCATACCCAAGAGAGGGTAAAAGTGGATAAATAATTGTTAGTGTTATGGCTGATAACAAGGAACATATGCACATACTTGGCATAGATACACTATGAATGGTTAGATCTGTAGATGTGAAATTGGCAGATATGGAAGCTGATTATGCATGCAAGACACATGGGCCAGACTCAGGCATTTGCTGGTGATTAATGAATGGCATCTCAATGACAAGAGAAGTTCTGTCTTTGAAAGAGCTCCATCAGTGGTAGAGGTTCTCAAAGATTCAAGGCCAAGTTGAAGGTGAACGGGAGGGGTGGGAGGAGGAGCCATGTGATGGAGCAGGAAGAGAGGAGCTGCCACTGGGAAGTAAAGTGAATAAATAAATAAGTTAATGGGTAAAAGAGAGAACAACTGAGTGGACAAACTCAAAATTAAGATGTTAAACTGGGATGTAGCTCAGTAGTTCAACATTCATATAGACTGTGTAGTGCCCTGTGTCGATTCCTAATCTTTCACCTATGATTAAGATGTGTGTATTTTATTTAGAGATTGATAATATTGCTAAAGAATGAGAGAAAATACTTTAGAATGCCAGAGTAAGTTTGCGTTTAGTATGTGAATAAAAAAATAAATCACCCATAAATGTGCTTTGAAATTGACATCAAATGACTTCTCCATCAGGTCATCTGGGCAGTCGAGGAACTTTCTGCCTGTTACAATGCCGGCATTGTTGATGAGGATAGAGACATCACCAACCTCTTTCTTAACCTGGATTGAATAAGAAGAGTGCCATCATCAAACTTGCAATTCTGCAGATGATCTCTTTCCCAATAGTTATATATATTCTTGATCCTTACCTCGGGTTGGATTTGTGTGCTCTTTCCAGAGTCCTTACTTGCACTAGATCGCTAAGCTCAATGCTCTACCCTTCATTCTCCTCTCTCTCCACTGCAGAGGTTAATGTTGGAAGGCCACTTTCCTTCTCCACTCAAACCCGTCTTGTTGCCTATGCTTCATAATCTTGTTTTAGGTTTTGCATTGGTAACATAGCATTTCAGTCAAGTAACAGGTCTAAGAACAGCTTTATTATAACCAAAAAGCATACAGACCCCATCCTGGCATTCACATAGATAAGGAGAAGGCAGGAGGCAATGGGAAGAATGATAATACATACTTTAAACACAAGGTAGATTAGAATCTGCCTGTCTTACTTTCCTCAACAGACTGGTTTTCTTCTCTCCACCTCAAAATTTTAGGAACAAGATCCGTGAGTCATGTTTGTTGTTGAAATGCCAGCTTGAAAAGACATCTGATCACTGTTACTTTAGAACAAAGGGCTCCAGGTGACACAGTGGTCCCTTTGCTGCTAACAAGCCTTCAGTTAGTCATCTTGGCTCCTAGTGGGCACGAGCCTTTCCAGGATGATGAAGAAGCTGGTACTGTCCCTATATTCTCCTTTGTGTTCTGAATTCCATCAGCACAATTTAGATCATACAGTATCAGTAACATACTCATACCATTTAGGAAGGACCATCTATAGTAGTTATAAAATATTCATAAGCAAGGGCAAATGTCAATAACTTCAGAAAGAGATTTGGTATAAAAACGAGAACTTGCCAGAAGGCCCTGGGCTGCCAAGTATGCTAGTATCTTATTCTAAAGCCCCAGGATGGCCAATGAGAATTCCCCAACAGCTCAGGTTTCCCATTCCCTACCTATTGGAGGTAGCAGGCAGCAAGAAAGATCTGTTTCTGCTAGTTACTAGGTAGTCCATGATTTTGGAAATCATCAGGAATTAGTAACCAATTTTAGGAAAATTGTAGATGCTACAAGTTAAATTTGAGAGGATTGCCTTCCTTCCTTCGTTCGTTCCTCCCTCCCTCCCTTTTTTTCCTTCCTTCCTTCCTTCCTTCCTTCCTTCCTTCCTTCCTTCCTTCCTTCCTTCCTT
>JADRCD010170724.1:14501-27153 GCA_019843815.1 Montemys delectorum
CTTCCTTCCTTCCTTCCTTCCTTCCTTCCTTCCTTCCTTCCTTCCTTTAAGTTGAGAAGATGCTGTTCAGGCATAGATATGAAAATCAAAACTGATTGTCATTAAATACATAACTAGGATCCTTGAATGTTAAAGAATAACAAATCAGGATAAAAAAAACTCCATAGTCCCAGCTTGTTCATATCCTACTGTTCAAAATAACCCATCACCTAGATGGACCACAAAGCAGCACTGGCCTTTCTAAACTCATGGCTAAGCTATCATGCTGGGATACAAGCCCTCAAAGCCACTCAAGACTAGATGAGAGAAAATTCTAAGTAACACTTCAAAAATTTTCTCCACGGTCATTCTCCTGGGGGACATGCCTTAAAAATTCTTATAGTTTCTTTCTATCTAAAATAAGAAGTGGAATGGTGAATTCATAAGTAAAATTGTTTCACCTAAATGCAGAAGAACACACTGCCAATACTCTTCAAGACTGTAAAGTGATAAAAAACGAACAAGCTAGGAATATGGCCTAGCAGACCATGTCAGAAGTCAACCGTCTGGGACAGACATGGGTCCCAATTCAAAAGATATGGAAGTAATTATTTATAGACCACTATATTAGTTTGCCATTACGATAAAGGGCTTCAGTGTCTGAGTGTCGACTCATGATCGCTGAAGCCTGGCTTGAGGAGTTGTTTGCTGTTAGTGAAAGTCAACATGTTGATCAGCATGCCTCATAGGCAAAGAGGTGCAGCTGGTCAGTTGGCTGCACTTGGGGTATGATATCAGAGTAAGCCGGGGTGGGTTTATCGGGTTCGGATCTTCAGACTGTATCAGGCAGTCTGTAATCGGAATGAATGATAAAAAAAAACGAGAACAAACCATGGGAAGTAGAAAGGCTGTTGGGGCAAGCAGTCTTGGTTCTTTCCTTTTCACTAAATTCAGGAGTACTACGTCTTCTAGTTGGCCTGGGAGAGTAGCACGTGGTGTGTGCATCCCAGTGTGGATATAAGGAAACAGAAGTCCTTACGAGGCATAAGACTTGATGTGCTAACAGCCTGTCTGCCAATATACTGGAGTTTCAGCTTCTTGAAACTTTAAAAGCCCATCTATGTTATTGCCAAAGAAATATTTAGAGCAGTGATTCTCAACCTTCCTAAATCTGGGACAGTTCCTCAGGTTGTGGTGGCCCCAATCCACAAAATTATTTTGTTGCCAGTTCATAACTAATTTTGCTGCTGTAATGAATTATAATGTAAATATCTGATATACCGGATTTCTGATAGTCCAACTCTAATGAAAGGGTTGTTAAGTATGTAGCAGAGGATGGTCTTGCCCAACAGCAACTGGAGGGGAGGCCCTTGGTCCTGGGGAAGTTTGATGCCCCAGAGTAGGGAGAGGCTGGAGCTGTGGGGTTGGAGAGCATGGATGGGTAGGGGAGCACTCTCATACAGGCAAAAGGGAGGGGGGAGGGCAGATGTGGGATGGTGGAGGGGTAACCAGGAAGTGGGATATAATTTGAGATGTAAACGAATGGAATGATAAATAATTAAAAAAAGAAAGAGCTGTTTAACTTCAAAGGAGCCGTGACCCACAGGTTGAGAACTACTGATTTAGCGGGTCTGGGTGTGAATTAATTCAGTTATAGAGCAAGTGTTTAGGAAGCACCAAGGCAGTGGGTTTGAGCTCCACTACCACCAAAACCAAATAAATGATCTCAGGATGACTATTCTTATTTTCTTATGAAAAACTGTGAAAACTACATATTCAAATAGAAGACCTTGTAGGGTAGATATAGCCCATGATCTAACTCCAAATAAACAGGGAGCGCATACATTGTTTGATCTTGGGCAAAGCATTTGGTATCTGTTTCTCACCCCTCAGAGAAGGATGCTTCAACCTCTTGCTCCCTCTTCTACTGCTCTGGTACAGTTGGCATATGGTATGGGTGGGATTCAGAGTATAGGATCCCACACAGAAATCCAGAAACTCAAGTCCTGGCCATTCCTTTGTTAATTGTCATCTCTATTGCTAAAGGAAACTACAGGCCCACACAGATTCACTGTTCTATTTTCAAAGGAGAATAATAATTTACCTTATGGTGTTATGATATGCTACATACAGGGTATTTTGCAAAACATTTTGCATCAATAAAAATGAGAAATTCCAAATTCCCATTCCCCCCAGATTATTGGTAAAGTAGAGGGATACTGAGGAGAAGTGGAAGGCACCGAGACAGAGAGGCCAAGGAATAAAAAACTTGTGCGTGCCAAAGTAATTGCATAGGATTCTGACACCCCACAAAAACCAATGAGACCCCCTTGATGTACCTGGTCAGCCACTCTGTACACTTCTTCCCTCTGGCTGCAGTCACAGGTGTAGGCATGCACTCTGGTGGCTCCTGCTTCCAGAGCTAACTGATGAGTCTCCTCGTTTGTCTCCTTATTCACATCCCAGAGAACAAGCACTGATCCCAGGCGGGCAAACTGCAATGCTAAGAGCCGTCCAAGTCCACTCCCAGCACCCGTTATGAGCACTATCTCACCGGCGACGTTCTTCCGTGGTTTTGAGATGACATGAAAAAGTAGGGCCTTCAAGACACTCAACAGTGATTTTCCTAAGAAAATGAGCAAGTTCTTCACTGATTCCAGGTTTTGAGGCATGTTCTGGCCAACACCTTCAAAGCAAGAGAGACTTTGCTCAGTCCCCGTTCTCTGAAGGGAAATACCGAGAATGTGATAGAGCTGCTCTTTCTAGATGATGATACTGAACCTAGAAGCAGGCAGGAAGCACAGTGATGTATGGCATCTGGTACAATGCCTACACACAGGCCCCAAGTTCCATTCAGATCTGCATGCCAGCTATGTGTCACACTAATGACGTTTGTTAATTGGCAGCTAGAACCACCTCACCCAAGTGTATGCCAAGGGGTGTGCCTGTATTTCTCTCTAGTTAACTTTTGCCTTACTATGAGTCATGGTATGAAGCTCAAGCATGCTGTCACATCGTGATGTTTATGATATATCTCTTATGGTATTACGTTTTTTTGTCTCCTTTTAGGTTTCTTTTTTTTTTCTCCTTTGCACTACAATTCTTTTATTTAGTGATGCTATTTAAGATTTGAAGGCTGGGGATTTAGTTTGGTATAAGAATACTCACCTAGCATGTGGGAAGCCCTGGCATAAAGTATTAGGAGAAAATTAACTGGCCTGACATTATGTGGTATCCTTCTAGAAGACAGAACTCTCTGCTCAGTAGTCTTCAGCCCTGTGGAGAAATGTCAGCATGATGCGAGCTCCAGAACAAGTTCCAGCTATTCTTTCTCTTGGCAGATGTGTCCTAGGTATTTAGGAGCATGGTAGCATGAGGTAGCTTCCATGCCAAGTTTTTTTGGATTTCCTCTGTGTAGTCATACTTGCAGCGAGGAGAGAGATTGTAGAGACGGGCTTAGGATGCTGCCTCTGTCGGTCAGTGTCGTCCTGTACTTGGCAACTTTGATCAAAATTATTTCATTGCTAGTGTCTCAGTATTCTCTAAGAAGCTAATGCTGATGCAGATGCTACTGCTCTGGGGGCTACAGGAGTGAGTAGGAGCAGCACAGAGCCACTCCTTGTCTTAAAATTAAGAAATAAAGCTAGGCATCAGCCTGCACGCAGTCATCCTTAGGAACACAGGGTTGAGGAGAAATGTAGAAGAGCTTGCTGGATCTTAGTCACAACAGCATCTCTCCATCTCCTCCCGAGTCTCCAGAAAGTGTCATACTCAGAACATGAATTCCTTGCTAGCTCTGTGGCCTATAGACAGCAGAATAACTCTCTAATGATGCCAAAGGCATTCGTGGGAACAAATGGATCAACATTCTCTGGCTATATCCTCGGAAGGAGATTCAATAAGTACAGCAGCAAACAGAAAGTGAATCCAAGCGTTCATTTTATCTTAACGATTCTTTGTTTAGGAAGATACAAGTATATTCCATTTCCTCAGACTGAAAACTTGGTATCATCCCCAGTTCAAAAGCAGAGCTAACTAGACACATAGTAAGCCCATGATACTTGCTTCCAAGCCGAGGGTTGCAGAGAGCAGATGGTGGTGGCAGATACACTGACAACCACAGCTTCAGCTGAAAGGAGTGGGTTAGAGGTTGCAGGGAGGAGGTTGTGAATGTACGGGCCTGGGTAGAATACAGGCACCAGGGTCACCGGTTAGGAATCCATTCTGCTCTCAAGTGCCCAGCATCTCACCCTTGGAGGCACAGACAACTGGGTTTGCCCAGAACATCGCTCCCCTGCAGTGCTGACTCCCCTGCAGGCTGCTTGGTGCTGGTCCCTGACTGCTGCTGACGTTCCACTGGGCTAAACTCTCCTGACTGGGTCTGGACACCGCACCGTACCACCTCTCTAGGAGCAGCCTTAGAATGTGGGATCTCTGCAACTCACCTTGCAAACTGTTCCCTCTGGCCACCGCGGAGGAGAAGCAGGAGACTTTAGGCCTCAGACACCCAGGTCCCTGGTTAAGCAGCCAGGTTCAGATATTTATCCCTGAGTAGGTTGGGGCCCAAGCAAAGGGCGGGACTGTGATCCAACAGGGGTGGGGCCTCGTGCAGGCGTCCTTTCCTGTGGAAGGTGGTAAAGATAGTGGAGACTGGACATGTGCCCCAGTATTACCCACCCCTTTAAAATTCTCCCATGCCCAGGCTGGCTGCGGGATTGTTAAAGGAGAATTTCCAGGTTGAAAGGAGATGAGTCAGCCGCAGGAGATTTCTTAACACCAGGTGTGCTTGCAAGCCCAACCAAGGTTTCACAGGGTTTAGGGACCAGGTTTTGCCCCAGATACCAGCAGCTCATGGCACAGATACGAAATTCTACAACACTGATTCTGTCACACGGAATCCAAAGTCTCAGGTGTCTGAAAGGGACGTGGGTGTGATCTTGGGATCTGCCAGTAGGTGGGTGGCTGGCGGTTAGGGTGCTTGCGGCGCAGGCAGGTAGCCAAGGGAGAGAGAGTTTGTTTTAACAAAATGAAGTTGAGAAATCAAAATAGAGTAAGTGTCAATGGTGCACTATAACCTGTTTCTTCAACAACCCCCCGCCCCCATCCCCGAACAAAACACTGCTATAATAAAACAGCCAAGAAAACAAGCTAAGTTTGTAAAATTAGTGAGTGATATGTCTCGCCACTAAAACGCTTATGATGGGTAGGGTTTCATGGGTGGCACCACACTGAACAGGAAATACCGGGAGCAATAACCAGCTCAGGTCTGGATGTACATTTCCAGAGTGGGAAGGAGCAGATCAGGGGGGGTAAGGCCCAGAGGAGTGTAGCCTTAGCCAAGTTTTATATGGGACAGGCTTGGGCAAGAAGAAAAAAGCCTGGAAAAGTAGGGTCAGGGGAAGCCTTGAATATGTTTTCAGTGTTTAGAAGTTTTCCTGGCAAGGCTTGGAAAGGTTTGGGTAGCTGTACTGTGAGACAGATATATGGGCATTGTTAGGTTAGTCATCCTCACCGGAGGGCACATGGAGTAGGAGACCATTAATGACTGTATAGTGAGAAGTCATCTCAGATGCCCTCAGGATCCATGAAAGAGGGCAGCCAGGCAGCCTGGAAGGAAGAAGTGGCTAGGCTGTAGTGGCTGGAGGTGCTGCAAAGGGATAACAGATCAGAGTGTACAGGTGAGCAGCACCTAGGGGTGATAATGGACCGAGGTGGTAGGGAAGAGAAACAGGCTGATGGGCCTAGCTCATACAACCCATCTTTGAGTTCAGATGGATACTGGAAAACTCAAAGCCTAGCTTCACCTTCATAGCTTCTCTGAGCAGAATCGTGGGATGTCATTCTGGCCAGACATTGGAGAGAGACCTCATGGAAGAAATGGAGCATTATTAGAAATTTCATCATTACAAAATAGGGGTATGGAAAATGTGGTGCATTGCATGTGTAGCTGAAGCAGCTGGAGGCCTATGATGTGAAGGCTCTGCTTGGGGATACTCTAAGAGCTAAGGGAGGGTTCCTAAGTAGAGTCCCTTTGTATGGGAAAGAAATGAAGAGTTTATGATGGAAAACATTGCACAGGCTAATTGACATATGACAGCCTGGCTCAGCACAGTCTGAGTGTCTCCGATTGTATGGATACACACTCAGAGGATAGTTTCCTTTCATACTGACAACTAGTTTGAGAAAGAAGAGTATGTTAGTATTGCAATATAGGGTGTCAGTTATGTAATCCTTAAACACATACATATATATACACATGAATACATACAGACATACACACACACACACACACACACACACTCACACACAAGAAAAAAATCCCCCCAAACTTAAGACTTGAAAGTTGTATGCCCTCTGGCTGTATTCTCTCTAAAGAATCAAGTATTATTGTTGGTTTCCAGAAGAGAAAGTTGGTGACAGGGAATCAGAGATGGCAAAAAGATTTTTCATTAAATCTTTGGATCTATTAACCTTGTCAGGAAATAAGCATATTAAGAAAAATCTTTGATTATTCACTTCTAAGAATTATGTGCAAATTGGTAGATTCGATTAAGTCAAGGTTTTCAAAGGTATGGCAAATACTCTCCACAAAATATAAATTTTATAAACATAATAGAAGGTGAAGTATGTGCTATGGTCATTTGTCTAATGAAAAGTTATAGGCATTAAAGTAATGAAGAATGATGCAGCCAGCTTAACACTTTTTCTTATTGAAGCAATGGCATTTTGATGGACTTTTACTGTTTGCCTGGGCTTTATCTGCATTCTTCAATGGTTTCATTTGCATCCACTTTTATTTCACAATAAATTTACTCTGAGGATGCACACATGATATTCTCTTTTTAGATAGTGAACTGCCCACGTGTGTTTAGATCCTGCTTTCCCTCCATTGAGATGAAACAAAACACATAACAGGTGGTTAAATACATAGAAGTGCTACTAAATAAAAAAGGGACTCAGGCTGGAGAGATGGCTCAGTAGTTAAGACCACTTGACTGCTCTTCTGAAGGTCTTGAGTTCAAATCCCAGCAACCACACAGTGGCTCACAACCATCCGTAATGAGATCTGATGCCCTCTTCTGGGGTGTTTGAAGACAGCTATAGTGTACTTACATATAATAAATAAATAAATCTTTAAAAAACAAATAAAAAAGGGACTCCCAGTGAGAGCTGCCTAGAGACTAGAAACTAATCGATCCCATTTCCAGAAACCAGCCAAAAGATACCAAGAGCCGAAACACACCTGGAAAGGCACGGCACAGATGACTCATTTTTTCTCACAGAAACTCAAAGAACCAGATTCAGTAAGAAGCACATGGAATGGAAAGTTGGACATGGGCACAGAAATGGAGTAAAGAATGTCAGGAGGGCAAACAGTAGGTTACTATAGTGAAATGTAGGAGATTATTTTATAAATTGGGGCTAGGCAGGACAGAAACCACATGTAAATACCTAAACCACGAAAACGTCTCCACAGCAAGAAAATAACAAAAGTAAAATATGAGCAGACTAATAGACAATGATCACAATAGTAAATGCTTCCATAGACTAGTCAGAATAAACTAGGAAAAGTGGATAGAGTAACTACAGGTAATTCAGACAAACAGAAATCACAGAAAGCATCCCTAAAGGTGCTAAGTGTCGCTCATCAGTTGAAAGGATTGACCCTTCCTCATCCCCAGCTACCAATATGCACATGTCAAAACATTAGATGAAACACAGGATCCTGGGTGTGTGATCTGGTGTCCTGTGTGAATGGCAGCCTACAATACTTGTGTCTGTTGTCTGTTATTTTGCATCTTAAAATCAATGGCCGTGCACAAAGAATTTCCGACCAGGCTCGTTGTGAAAGCTAGAAACCTCTGCGTCACTAACCGTGGTATAGTCAGGTAATAGCGCTCTGAGGCTGACACTCCACTTCCTGGCAGGGGAATCTCTAAAAAGTAGTTAAGAAGAAAGGTTATGAATAATGCTATCAAGTCAGTTCCACGATCACACTATTTGTGCCGGTAAACACTTGCTTTTATGTTTAATATGCATGGAGAGACACAGAAAATTGCATCCTGAAGGATTCTTTACATTCCTCATGGTTATTCCCCAAAGGGAAACAGATTGAGTGGGGGGAGTGGATGGTCGTTTTCCATGTTTTAATATTTGCTTCAATAATGTTTGGTAATTTTAAAAAAGTTATTGGTTGATCTGTGGTACTAAAAACAATAGTAAATTAAACATGTAAAACTTCTATTTAAAAAGACTCACCTTAAAGAATATATCCATGGGGAAATACTTTATAAAATAGTGAAATAAAGAAATACAGCCACCAGCTGATGTATTTTATCAAAATACATTGTAGTGTATCCAGGGGATAATAAAAAAAAAATCTTTCTGAGAACTGATTAGTAAAAACCGTCCATTTTGCTTGAGGTAGGCCAAGAGGAGAACTCTGCTGGCTGGATCCAGAGTGAATCATCTTACCTGTGCAAGACAGACAAACTGTGTGTGTGAGTCATCAGGGGCTGAGTGGGTGGGGAGAGTAAGTGCATAGCAAAGAGATACAGACATTACAGAAAACTGAGACTGGAGGAAGGCAGTGATAGGAACAGGCACATGACTTGACTTCACTATGAACTACGTTTCTCAGGATGGCCGGGCAGGAAGCCAAGCATTCATTCTACCTCACTCCAACACAAAAGGACGTATTGTATGGTGGTTCTCGATCCTCTATTTATTTCAAGATCATTATCACTGCTAACAATTTCCCCCCTGAGTAATTGCAGTGTGAATGCATGGTAATGAATTTATGCCGATTTGACCTAGATTGCTGTATTTGAAGCACTTCAGATGATAATTCAGACAGAATCAGTGTCCCATGGCCCAGTTTCCCCCCTCTTCATTGTTCTTTTTTTCATTTTCAAATTTTTTTAATTAGATATTTTCTTTATTTACATGTCATATGATATCTCCTTTCCCGGTTCCCCCATCCAAAAAAAAAAAAAAAAAAAAAGAAAGAAAGAAAAAAAGAAAGAAAAAAGAAAAAGAAAAAAACTCCTGTTCCCTCCCCCCTCTTCCTGCTCAACAACCCATCCTCTCCTGCTTCCTGGCCTTGACATTCCCCTACACTGGGGCATAGAACCTTCACAGGACCAAGGGCCTCTCCTCCCATTGATGACCGACTAGGCCATCCTCTGCTATACATATGCACCTAGAGTCATGAGTGTCACCATGTGTACTCTTTGGTTGGTGGTTTAGTCCCTGGGAGCTCTGAGGGTACTAGTTAGGGGTTACAGAGCTAAACAAAGAATTCTCAATTGAGGAATACCAAATGGCTGAGAAGCACCTAAAGAAATGTTCAACACCCTTAGTCATTAGGGAAATGCAAATCAAAACAATCCTGAGATTTCACCTCATACCAGTCAGAATGGCTAAGATCAAAAACTCAGGTGACAGCAGATGCTGGTGAAGATGTGGAGAAAGAGGAACACTTCTTTATTGCTGGTGGGATTGCAAGCTGGTACAACCACTCTGGAAATCAGTTTGGTGGTTCCTCCGGAAATTGGACATAGTACTATCAGAGGACCCAGCTATACAACTCCTAGGCATATACCCAGAAGATGCTCCGACATGTAATAAGGACACATGCTCCACTATGTTCATAGCAACCTTATTTATAATAGCCAGAAACTGGAAACAACCCAGATGTCCCTCAACAGAGGAATGGATACAGAAACTGTGGTACATCTACACAATGGAGTACTACTCAGCTATTAAAAACAATGAATTTATGAAATTCTTAGGGAAATGGATGGATCTGGAGAGTATCATCCTGAGTGTGGTAACCCAATCACAAAAGAACACACATGGTATGCACTCTCTGATAAGTGGATATTAGCTCAGAAGCTGGGAATACCCAAAATACAATCTACAAATTATAAGAAACTCAAGAAGAGGGCTGGCAAGATGGCTCAGTGGGTAAGAGCGCTGACTGTTCTTCGGAAGGTCCTGAGTTCAAATTCCAGCATCCACATGGTGGCTCACAACCACCTGTAATGAGATATGATGGCTTCTTCTGGGACATCTGAAGATAGCTACTGTGTACTTATTCATAATAATAAATAAATCTTTTTTTTTTTTTAAAAGAAACTCAAGAAGAAGGAAGACCAAAGTGTGGATACTTCGTTTCTTCTTAAAAGGGGGAAGAAAATACCCATGGGAGTGGAGGGCCTGCCTCCAGGGCATGCTTCAGCTCAGAGACTCAGGTGAGATTCGCCATTTTCTCTCCGATGACTTTCTAAGGTGGGACCAGTCGGGAGGCACAGGCCTCAAGAGTTGCAAGGGAGTCGCAGGGCAGCAGGGACAGGACCTACTCAGCTTCCGAGTGACAGAGCTGGATCAGCGACTACCTCTGCCCCTTCCCTGCTAGTGGAGGGCCTGCCTCCAGGACTTGCTTTAACCCAGAGACTCAGGCAGGACCAGCTGGGAGGCACAGGTCTCAAAAGTCGCAGGGGAGTTGCAAGGCAGCAGGGACAGGACAAGCTCTAGTCAGAGACACCAAGCATCTATCACCAGAGATCAAGACATGGCGAAAGGCAAACGCAAGAATATTACCAACAGAAACCAAGACTACTTGGCTTAATCAGAACCTAGTACTCCCACCGCAGCAAGTCCTGGATATCCCAAAACACTGGAAAAGCAAGATTTGGATCTAAAATCATATCTCAAAATGCTGATGGAGGAACTTAAGAAGGACATGAAGAAATACAAGAGAACACAGGTAAAGAGGTACAAGCCCTTAAAGAGGAAACAAAAAAAGCCCATAAAGAATTACAGGAGATCACAAGTAAACAAGTAGAAGCACTTAAAGAGCAAACCCAAAAACCCCTTAAGGAATTGCAGGAAAACACAAACAGGTGAAGGAATTGAGTAAAACTATCCAGGACTTAAAAATGGAAGTAGAAACAATAAAGAAATCACAAAAAGAGACAACCCTGGAGTTAGAAATCTTAGGAAAGAAGTCAGAAAACATAAATGCAAGCACCACCAACAGAATAAAAGAGATAGAAGAGAGAATCTCAGGGGCAGAAGATACCATAGACAACATTGACAGAATAGTCAAAGAAAATGCAAAATGCAAAAAGACCCTAACCCAAAACATCCAGGAAATCCAGGATGCAATGAGAAGACCAGACCTAAGGATAATAGGTATAGAAGAAAGTGAAGACCTCCAACTTAAAGGGCCAGTAAATATCTTCAACAAAATTATAGAAGAAAACTTCCTTAACCTAAAGAAAGAGATGCCCATGAACATACAAGAAGCCTATAGAACTCCAAATAGACTGGACCAGAAAAGAAATTCCTTCTGCCACATAATAGTCAAAACACCAAATGACAAAACAAAGAAAGAATACCAGAAGCAGTAAGGGAAAAAGGTCAAGTAACATATGCGGCAGGCCTATCAGAATTATCCCAGACTTCTCACCAGAGACTATGAAAGCTAGAAGATCCTGGGCAGATGTCATACAGACCCTAAGAGAACACAAATGCCAGACTAGACTACTATACCCAACAAAACTCTCAATTACCATAGATGGAGAAACCAAAGTATTCCATGACAAAACCAAATTCACACAATATATTTCCACAAATCCAGCCCTTCAAAGGGTAATAAATGGAAAACTCCAACACAAGGAGGGGAACTACATCCCTGAAAATGCAATAATGTAATCTTCCAACAAAACTAAAAGAAGATAGACATATGAACGGAATGCCAGCTCTAACTACAAAACTAACAGGAAGCAACAATTACTTTTCCTTAATATCTATTAACATCAATGGACTCAATTCACCAATAAAAAGACATAGACTATCAGACTAGGTACGTAAACAGGACCCAACATTTTGCTGCCTACAAGAAACCCACCTCAGTGACAAAGACAGACACTACCTCAGAATAAAAGGCTAGAAAACAATTCTCCAAGCCAATGGTCCCAATAAAAACCTGGAGTTGCCATTCTAATATTGAATAAAATCAACTTTCACCCTAAAGTGATCAAAAAAGATGAGGAGGAACACTTCATATTCATCTAAGGTATGACCTACCAAGATGAACTCTCAATCCTGAACCTTTATGCTCCAAATGCAAGGGCATCTACATTCATAAAAGAAACTTTACTAAAGCTCAAAGCACACATTACAACACACACAATAGTAGTGGGAGATTTCAACACCTCACTTTCTGCAATGGACAGATCATGGAAAGAGAAACTAAACAAGGACACAGTGAGACTAACAGAAGTTATGAAACAGATGGATTTAACAGATATCTATAGAACTTTTTATCCTAAAATAAAAAGATATACCTTCTTCTCAGCACCTCATGGTACCTTCTCTAAAATTGACCATATAATTGGTCACAAATCAGGCCTCCACAGATACAAGAAGATTGAAATAATTCCTTGTATCCTATCAGATCACCATGGGCTAAGGCTGCTCCTCAGTAACAACATAAACAATAGAATGCCCACATACACGTGAAAGCTTAAGTACACTCTACTCAATGATAACTTGGTCAAGGAAAAAATAAAGAAAGAAATTAAAGACTTTCTTGAGTTTAATGAAAATGAAGCCAAAACATACTCAAACCTATGGGACACAATGAAAACAGTCCTAAGAGGAA
>JADRCD010170726.1:0-13916 GCA_019843815.1 Montemys delectorum
CTCTCTACCAGTGGCTAGGTAGAGGTTCAGGAGCAGGGTCATCTTGGGCATGCTGCAAATACAGCACTTGCTGGTGTTAACACCCCCCTGGGCCTGTGGTAGCAGACTGATATCAGGAGCCCAATTCCTGGGAGCAGCAGGGGGATTCAGGACCTCCAGTCAGCCCATACACCTCAGCGGGGTACCTTGCCCCTTTTTTCCAGTACAGTTCAGCACTGAGGTTGTCTATTCCCAGTCGGCAATAAAACCTGAGCTGTTTTCCTCATAGGTTCCACCCTCACTCCCCAGCGTAGGGGAGCAGTGAGAGGGAACAGCGAGGATCACTGAGGGGGCAGGGGAATCCCCCGGGGATCGGTGACCTGGCCCTCTTGCAGGTTCTTCACCAGTTGTGCAAGCCAGCGTTTTGTGGTGGTGTCGTCTTTTAGCACCTGGGCAAAGGTTGTGTCCTTCAGCTGGTCAGGGAGGCACTGTCTGAGTGCTTCACGTGCCCTGGGATTATCTGAGAGTCGAAGGTAACACCTTACTACATGCTTCAGCAGACGGGCAGACGGTTCTTTGGATAACTGCAGGACCATTTTACACAAGATCATGGCAACATGGGAAAAACGCTCATATGTCTGACATATATAAGCCAAACCAGTGTCATCCAAGAGGATCTTCTGGAGGATGAATGTGGCAACCGTTTTAGAGAGTTCGCTTCCAGATTCCATGATGAGCAAACACAAAGGGATGATTTCTGTTGTCAATAAAAAGTTGATTACTTCTTGCTCATCTGTTTTAACCAAGGCCCCAATAACTCCAAGGCTGGTGAGCCGAAGATACTCAAAGGGACGAGTTTTGCTGACTGTGTGCAAAAAGGGGTATAAAAAGAGCGGGATGTATGCTGCCAGAAAAGCTGACCTGGTCTCCGGGTGTGAAGCCATACACTGTAACAATGCTAGAGCATTGCAAACTGGTGTGCTGTCAAGGTTGGAGGGTTGATAGATGGATAAATATTTACAATTTCCTGTAAAAGTGCTGCGATAGTACCAAATGAATGCCATAGCATGGGTGCAAGGTCAGGGACAGACTCTCGCTTCTTGCTCAGCTCCAGCAAAGCATTTTCCCTTGTCTCAGGACTGGACAGTTCATTGATCCACTGATAGATCTTCTCTCTGTCCACTTGGGCCAGTGCAGTAGGCACAGGCGCTGCCGTTGCCAGGCTGTGCATGTTTGGAGCCGCCGCCGCCGCTCTCCTTCCGCCGGACGCACCGGACCCCGCGTCCCAGCTTCAGCGGCTCTGCAGCCGAAGATGAAGAGCGGCCATCCGCCTCCTGGGAACATTTCTTTCAAGGAGAAGTTAGGTAAGGAGTCTTTGCCAGTGCCTGTTACAGGTTGTCAGGTTATAGACAGAAGTTTAGGGACCTTCTGGCTACATCAGAGAGTGGCTCTAGGCAGAAGGCATCAGATTTCCTTTCAATGTATCTGAATTCTCACAAGGGTACCAAAGTGGGAAAAGGACAGGTTACTTGCCCTCAAAGTTTTACAGGCCACTCACCCTTGTTCAAAACAGAGGTCTTGTTGGTCTCACACTGGATGCTAGCTGTGGTTAGTGATGTGCCTTTCCTGCGTGGGGGCTGGGGGTGCTTCTGGACACCACCAGTATATCGGCTCAGAGAGGGCAGGGCAAAGTCCAGAATGCGTGGGGGCATCAGATGACACTGTATGCCAGATCATGGAGGGTGAGGTAGAGTCACAAACAAATAGGGTCTATGGGATTCTGGTTCAGTTGGAATGCTGGAAGTGTTACAGGCCTTAAAAGGAATAAAGAGGTTTGGGTGACCAGTGCAGGACAAGTGGCCAGAGTACCAGGTCCTGAGGATGCTGCAGCTGCAGCAGCAGTAGTGGCAGCAGTGTTGGGATCCCTTGCTCTGATGTGAGCCTCTGTTAGCAACAGAAACCTGGCCAGGCAGGAGGATTCCAAGTCCAAAGATGAGTGTCACACTTTGTGGAGAGAGAGCCTTCCCACAGTGTCAGTAAAAACAACTAGCTTTAGATGATCCTTGTGAAATAACGTGCATGCTTTATTCCTTGTGGACAGGGACTACGTGAACCTTGAAGCATGAGATGGGA
Source organism: Montemys delectorum (assembly GCA_019843815.1). NCBI lineage: Eukaryota > Metazoa > Chordata > Mammalia > Rodentia > Muridae > Montemys > Montemys delectorum. Next base: position 2,113 of record JADRCD010170726.1, read on the forward strand.
TTTTGAATGTACATTCATTCTATTGGATGAGGCTAAGATGTTAGTGGCGTTCTTTTTGCATGGGGAAGAAATCCAGGTGTTGTTCTACATGACTGACTGCCTGTGATCTTCTGAGTGGAGGTCATTGTTAACTGCCCTAAGACTGGTATGGAAACAGGGAGGGCATTAGCTCTACTCCTGTAGGTCTCAGATTCTGAGAATTCCAGGATTTGACCATGCTTCACCTCACCAGCCCCATATCCATTCCTCTGGTACCATGGTCCACATGCCCTATACCCCTCCAAATAGAAGAACTAAAAAATTGTCTGGTACCTCTGGCCCATTTTTAGTCAACAAAATTCATAATGCACACAATAAAGACTACTACATTGGCATCATTTGAAAAATTCCTTAAAAAACCCCTCCTGGCACTTCACTTCAAACAGTCATATGTCCCTTATTCCTCTAACACCTACTCAACCTTGATCAACTCCTTATAGTTTGGCTGCTTCTCACCTAAGAACTGGGCTCCTTGTCTTTAGCTTAACACTGAATATACGTTTTTCTCTGCACAGCTAGAAACCATTTCCTTTGCCAATCTACCTCTGACTAGCAACCCACTGCAGCAGCCAACACCACTTCATAAATTCTACCAGACAGACTAAGCACCACACAGACACGTACTGCATATCTCTCATTGTCTGTCTCAAATGTTCTTCACAGAGCTTTGTCAGCTGCATGTTCCTCCTCAGAATTACCACAAGATAGGGTTATCTGTCTACCAGACTTGTCTTAGTCAGGGTTTCTATTCCTGCACAAGCATAATGACCAAGAAGCAAGTTGGGGAGGAAAGGGTTTATTGAGCTTACTTCCACATGGCTGTTGATCACCAGAGGAAGTCCAGTTTCAGGGAATCTGAAACCCTCCACTGGCTTTCTTTTTACCTACACATTCTCTCTCTCTCTCTCTCTCTCTCTCTCTCTCTCTCTCTCTCTCTCTCTTTCTTTCTCTCTCTCTTTCTCTCCCTCCCTCTTTCTCAATACTACTTGTCACATGGCTAGAACCATCATAATTCCACAAAATCATGTCAGTGATGATAGAGAGGGAGAGATGTCTTCCTCTTGATTTACCTGTGCCAGAGAGTTTTACAATTCGAAGGAACTTTCTACTTCCTCATTAGTGGTGGCTAGGTTTTTACAAGATGCACGAATGAAATTTGACAAGGACAGTTGAGTTAGTGTACAAATCAAAAAAATTACTAAAATTTTTCTTTAAAGGAATGGATGCTAAGTGTGATCACACATGTTTATAAACCAGCATTCATAGGCCGAGGCAGGAATGTTGCTGGTGTCTGAGGCCAGCATGCTATGCAAATGAAGACTTCATCTCAATCAAAATAGAAATTCAAGTATAATATTGATACATGTTAGAAATGAGAACAATGGGGAAGAAGTGAAAGTTGGGGCTGGAGAGAAGGCTCAGCAGTTTATATGTGAGGTCTGACTCGGTAGGTCACAACTGTCTGGAACGCCAATTCCAGAGAAGTAGACATTCTATTAGGCATGCATGCAGGAGAAACACCCATACACAGACAATAATAAAAACAAAAATTTTAAAGAATCAGAAATTACCTTAATATTTGTCTGCCAAAAACTGAGACCGTATCCTTCATAGGAGGTATTGGGTATTTCTTAATCACTGAAACACTAAAGAAATGGTGTCATCAGAGGTGGTTGTCAGATCTGACGTTCACATTGGAGTGTACCAACAGTTCCTTCACAGATTAAGCTCTTTAATATACCATGGCTCCAATCATCATGAGAGTTACAGGATCTTCCTCTCCTAAGACTGAATACAATCTTTCATAGAAAATAAATCAAGAGAGGCTGGAAAAACAGCTTATGTAGGTAAGGATTTGTCATGCAATGTGACAAACTGAGTCTGGATTGCATGACACATAGCTGATATATGTATATGTGGTCTGAGGACCAGCTATCTTCCTTTTGTTGTTCATTGTGGGGTATCTTTTTAATTTGTTTTGAGGTGGAGTATCATTCAAGAATGTGCAGAAACTCATGTAATCTCACTGCAGACTAGACAATCTGCCCTGGCCTTGAAATTGCAGCCATCCACCTTTCTCAGGTTTCCCAGCCCTGGGGATGCAGGTGCCCACCATTACTCTTGGCTCTTTTCCTTCTTCAGGGAACATGTCCTTCAGTCGTTTCCAAGACACCAAACTCTCCTGAACTCCCTCTACCTCTCAGGATATTCTCTCACTGCTTCTCTTGGGCTGTTTCCTGGTCGTTAAGTCCACCTCCAGAAGCTGAGGTGTCCCCACTCCTGGCACATTAGCACCTGAGATGACCTCACTCCTGACAGGACTTAAAATTAGCTGAGGCCAATGGCTCCGAACTAAAGTTCCCACCCATGAAAATACGTTTGTATCACTTCTCAGTTGTGTGAAAATACTATCATATCTACTAAATCCAAAGCTGTGTGTGCCATCACAATGCTTGTAATACCAATGGGACAACAGGGATCCTTGTTCAAATCAGCCTGAGCTATACACCAGTGAGCCTCATCATAAATCAAAGTGCCCTTCTCCCACAAAAATGAATAGCTAACTTTTTTTTAACCCCACAACTTGGAAAGAAGATAGAGGATCAGAAGTTCAAAGATCACCTCTAGAACCCTAGACTTGTGGAACCTGTAATCCCAGCACTCAGAAGGTGGAGGTAAGGGGATCATTGGGAATTTGAGGCTAGTTTTGACTACATAGTGAGCTCTAAGACAGCCTTAGCTACACAATGAGACCCTGTGTTAAAATTATAACAAATCCAAATAAAATGGACAGAAAGAAAAAGGAAAAGAGCATCCATAGCTACATAGCAAGATTAAGGACAAGCTGCGCTACATGAGACAGAGTCTCCAAAACCCAAATTATCCAGGTATAATACCACATGATTGTTAATAAAAAGACTTGGGAAGTAGTGACAAGACAATCAGGAGTTTAAGGGGATCATTTCCTAAATTCTACATTACCATGAGCTAAAAGAGATTGAAATAGGCAATAAGCAAGGCTGGCATGGTGACAATAGACTTGCTCTGTGAAGCATAATGTCCTAAGTTCCACCTCCTGGACATCCATAGAAGGAGAGAACTGACTGCCAAAGATTGTTCTCTGACATCCACAAGGACGTGAGTGCGCGCGTGTGTGTGTGCGCGCGCGCGCACACACACACACACACAGACAGAGCAAATATAAGTCAAATGTGCTTACCCTCCAAACTACCCCATCTTGGTAAAACAACTTCACTTTATAGTTGTCCAAGCCAAAAACTGTGGCATCACGTCTGCCTCCTTCATCTCTCATGTCATATCTAGATCCCTTGATGAAATCTCAAATATACCAAAGTCCCATCATTTCCCCACACTTCGTGTTATAACACAGCTGTTTATATACATTTGTGAGCCACAGGCATTCCTGGGGTTCAAGGTCTGCAATGTCCCCTTGTATCTTCTGTGATATCTAAATTTTTTTTCAAAACAGAAATAAGGACACAGGGACTTTAATCCATAAATCCTGATCCTATACATTCTCCCTCCTTTCTTTCTACAATCCCTGGGATGTGCCTGGGCCTGATTCCTTTTCATCTTATGCCAAGAGAAAGAGAAACAACTGACTAGCTACAGAATAAACCAGGTGTCTCTAGGACAAAGACACTACTGAGCTGAATCTTAGACAGGAAATTAGATCCTTCAAAACAACAATAAAACAGTCTTCACAGCTAACAAATGCAGGGGTCCAAAGTGCCTGACCAAGTGCTTGTCTGTGTTGGCAAGCTGCCTGAACGCCCTAGGATCTCAATCCTCAATCTTTTTCTATTGCCAACTTCTCCTCAGAGCTCACAGCCACACTTTCATTTCAGAGACCACTAGAAGTGTCTGGATGATGATCTTCTAGCATCACAATTGGAAGCATCCTGCAATTTTATCTTTAATTGTAATTTTAACTATAAATGACAAGGTCTTCCTATGTAGCTTTGGGTGGCCCGATACCTACCATGTAGATCAGGCAGGCCTCAGCTTGCAGATATCCTCCAGCCTCTGTCTCCTGAGTACAAAGAATTACTGTTCTAAACAAACTCTCTACAGGATTTATTTACCACAAAGGACTTAGAACAATTATTTACAAATATAATTCAGGCACATTTTCCTACCCATTTCCTCATAAATTCCTAGTCCAATTCCATGTCCTTCCACTGGTCTTAATTAAAAGCCCCAGCATATATGTTCATCCTCTCTTCCCTTGCATCCTTTGCTCCCTCTACACTGATATGGACACTGATATACCAAGCTCAGGGACTTTGCATCTTCTGCTCCTTTGATCACACATCTGTAGTGGGTTTGGCCGAATGCTGCTTGTATTCTTATGTTAACTTGGATCACCAAAATTGTTTACATGAGAGAGTCTACACTTCCATACATAAGACACTGAGAGACTCTGCCGCAATTGGTTCTGATTAATAAATAAATAAAGATGCTACCAGCCAGTGACTGGGCAGGGTAGACAGAGGCAGGACATTTAGGATTCCCAGGATTGGGACAGGGAGGAGAAAGAAGAGGAGATCTGCCATGCTGGGGAAGTGTGGAGGAAAGAAGAAGCCATGCCTAAGAAGAATGGAGGACAAGGAGGCATAGCTACCATGTAGGCACTAGTAGAATATGGCCTAGAGGGCGCCCAATTGGGTCCAGGGAAGCTAAGGTAGACTATAAAATTTAGTAAATTATAACTCAGGATTATTTATGGGAGACAGATTAACCACATGGAGGTTAGAAAATGGCCCAGCTATTGTGCTGTTTAAGACACATCAAAATATAATGGCTATGTGTATGCATTCCACTCAGGAACTTAAAACTTTGAGGCAGGTAACAAACCCACTACTGGATTTTATTTATTAAAAATACAAATCAACAGATGATGTCTAATGTGGGGCAAAAAATTCAATGTGAAATTCCTGAATGGAATACAGATGCCTTCCCTTTAAGATTAAAAAGCAGCAAGAATTGTTTCTCAGCCAAGTTGAGCAGAGCCACATGGTTCCTCCTCAAGCCACAGAGGTTTGGAACTAAGATAGAAGTTCATGCTATTTTGATGCACAAGAGTCTGGGTTTCATGGCTTAAGACTGAGACACAATTGGGCCAGCCTAGAGACTTGGGCATTGGGCTCGTGATTCAACCAGACACTCTCTCAGTTCTGGGCTACTGTAAGAGCTTAAGTCACAGATGCGGAGAGCTTTTACTGGGAGAAGACAGGCAACAGAGAACAGGCTTGCCCTGCTGAGATAAGGCAGGCCACAGAGAACAGGAAAAGAAAGAAGGGAGGAATAAAGGAAAATTTGGAAAGCTTTATAGAAATTTAAAAGTCTTTACAAACAACTGGATTCATGAAACATAGGAATTCTGGGATAGCTCCGTGTGGCATTCAGTCATGAATCAAGCTAAAAATAGGCTCAAACAGAAAATAGAAGGAAATTTAATTGAAGTTAAACACATAGGGAAAGATATTAATTCGAGTTATATAAAGAGAAAGGAGGTATGAATAATATCCACAGATACTAATCTCCATAGATGGGAGGAATTAAAATAATTCAGGCCTTTGATCTCAAATGGCATGGAAATACAGACAAACCCTATCTCAACAAATAATAATAAAGAGAGATTAATCTCCATTGAAGGGAGGAATAAAAGAAAATTGCATTGTCTTAAGGATAGGAGAGATAAATACTGATAATTTTTCATTCATAGGAAATTAAAGAAATCTAGACATTTGATCTCAAATATATGAATCAAAGGCATAGAGACAGAGAGAAACCATATCTCAACAAATAATAATAATTGTTTGAAATTGTTTTAAGTGTTTTGAGTTGTTTTAATTATCAAAATAAAGGTAGTTTAAAGTTTGATGGTAATAATGATATTATTAATTCTCTGGGAGAGAGGTGAGAGTAGGATAGAGCAAGCCTAGATTAAAAAGAGACTACTATCTTCCTCTTGGTCCCATATTGAACGCGAGTTGGAAGAGGCGAGTCTGGTCTCAAAATGGAGGTAAAATCGCTGCCTGGTCGCCCCCAGCCTGACTCTGGTCGTCGCTGCCGCCGCTGCCGCCGCCGCCGCCGCCGGGGTGGGGGGGGGAGGAGGGTCATGATCCAAAGGAACCAGAGCAGCCAAGGAAGCTGTTTATTGGTGGTCTGAGCTTTGAAACCACAGATGATAGCTTAAGAGAACATTTTGAGAAATGGGGCACACTAACAGACTGTGTGATAATGAGGGATCCTCAAACAAAACATTCCAGAGACTTTGGTTTTGTGACCTACTCTTGTGTTGAAGAAGTGGATGCTGCAATGTGTGCTCGGCCACACAAGGTTGATGGGCGTGTGGTGGAACCAAAGAGAGCGGTTTCTAGAGAGGATTCTGTAAAGCCTGGTGCCCATTTAACGGTGAAGGAAATTTTTGTTGGTGGTATTAAAGAGGACACAGAAGAATATAATCTGAGAGACTACTTTGAAAAGTATGGCAAGATTGAAACCATAGAAATTATGGAAGACAGGCAGAGTGGGAAAAAGAGAGGATTTGCTTTTGTGACTTTTGATGATCATGACACAGTTGATAAAATTGTTATTCAGAAATACTACACTATTAATGGGCATAATTGTGAAGTGAAAAAGGCCCTTTCTAAACAAGACATGCAGCCTGCTGGATCACAGAGAGGTCGTGGAGGTGGATCTGGCAACTTTATGGGCCGTGGAGGAAACTTTGGTGGAAGAGGGGGCTGTGGTGGTGGAGGTGGTGGCAGCAGAGGTAGCTATGGAGGTGGTGATGGTGGATAGAATGGATTTGGAGGTGATGGTGGCAACTATGGTGGTGGTCCTGGCTACAGTAGTAGAGGAAGTTATGGAGGTGGTGGACCGGGTTGTGGAAACCAAGGTGGTGGATATGGTGGTGGAGGAGGAGGATATGATGGTTACAATGAAGGAGGAAATTTTGGTGGAGGTAACTATGGTGGTAGTGGGAACTATAATGACTTTGGAAATTATAGTGGACAGCAACAATCAAATTATGGACCCATGAAGGGGGGCAGTTTTGGTGGAAGGAGCTCAGGCAGTCCCTTATGGTGGTGGCTATGGATCTGGAGGTGGAAGTGGTGGATATGGTAGCAGAAGGTTTTAAAATAAAACAGAAACGGCTACACTTCTTAGCAAGGGAGAGAGTGAGGAATTGTCAGGAAAGCTGCAGGTGACTTTGAGACAGTCGTCCCAAATGCATTAGAGGAACTGTAAAAATCTGCCACAGAAGGAACGATGACCCATAGTCAGAAAAGTTACTGCAGCTTAAACAGGAACCCTTCTTGTTCAGGACTGTCATAGCCACAGTTTGCAAAAAGTGCAGCTATTGATTAATGCAATGGAATGTCAATTTGCTGTACATTCCCAAGGTCTTTTATCTGTTGTAGCTTTTTCTTTTTCTTTTTCTTTTCATTACATCAAGTATATTGCCCTGTAAATTGTGGTAGTGGTACCAGGAATAAAAAATTAAGGAATTTTTAACTTTTCAAAAAAAAAAAAAAAAAAAGAGACTACTAAATTGAACCAATTGATTTTGGGTTACCAAACCAAGGACATGCTGTTTTAGGAGAGAGGCTCTGTATTTGTGTTAACAGGAAAGGAGAAAAGCCTTTGGACCCCTCCCCTTCCAAAGTAATATGGATCAGATTATGATAGGGGAAGACCCCCTGAATATCTCAGCTACAGACAAGAAAGAAAAATTCAAGAATGCCGAACAGGTCATATTATATAAATTGTTGATCTCTCCAAAGGGAAACAGCCCTGAAACTGGCTTAGACATAAAAATATCTCTAGCCGAAACTTCAGCTAAGTTTAGACAATAACTCTTGTTGGTTACAGAATCCTTAAAAGTCATCAAGGCATCCTTCACATGGCATGAATCAAGATTTATTACAATTGGTTATTGATCAAACTAGCTCATAAAAAGATAGTTGTCTTTCACCTGCTCAAACAAGGAGCAAAAATTCATCATTAGCTCATCTATAAACCTTACACAATCCATACAAATATCTTTATAGAACTAAAGATTTGGTTGTAAGATTCACATGTTACAGAATGAAACAAGATGCAACTCGGACAAGATTGATACTCAGGATGCTGAAATGACCTGCTTTTCCAGTTCCCTGCCTCACCTGATGCTGTTTCTAGTGGCTTGCCCCTAGAACAGCTTTAGGAATTGCTTCTGATTCCTGATGACCTTGGTTAATCCAGCCTTTCAAATGGATCCAGTCAGAACTTCAGTTAAGCCCTTAAATAGTCATAATTCTAGCCAGGGAGGAAATTAAATAGAGAACTTAACTAGGGCATTTCTATTTTTTCCTCTTCTCTATCCTTTCTTAGGTAAAGGGAAGAGAGTCAAAAGGGTAGAGTAATATTATGAGAAATTAGATATATGGGGATGGATTACTAAATTTACTTTTAAACAAAATATTTTATAGCCAGAATCTTACATTGGTAGAATATTTTTCATTTTGGTACAGAACTGAAATTATACTTTCTTAGATTGGTACAGAATTTGTATATTGATACAGATTTAAGGTTTTCATTGGTATAAGTCTTTGTATATTGATACAAAACTTAACATTAATTTGTTACTCTTAGGTAGGCATTGTGCCTATGCAACTCATTTGAGAATACAAGGCTTAGACACAGTCCTTCTAATAGATGGTATTATAAACTGTTTAGGATGATTAAGTAATAGAAGTTGAAGGTCAGATAGTAAACTCATGATAATATTAAATTCTGATTTAATTATATTAAAGTGTTTTCAAGATGATTCAAATAGTAAATAAGAGTTGTCAAAGTTTTTCAGTTCAGATATAACATACATAGTCTTCAAAAACATCAGAGATTCACATGTTTACTCCTGACAGTACCCCGGTCCTACTTGAAAGAAGACAGTGAGCATCATTTCCTCCATATGCAGTTGTCCCAACTGTGGCAAGGTAGCCACTGGGCAAGAATTGCCCTAATTCATCTGAAGACAAAAATTACTGTCCAAAAAAGGACAAACAGATATGGTATAACTGACTACTAAGCTCTGCCAATACAGGGTAAGCTAGTCCTTCATAATTCCTGTTTCACCTAAGGTCTATCAGATGGTTCTGGGCCAGAAGGCTGAAGGCAGATTCTCCAATATTATGAGGACTGTCAGGACTGTCCAGGTAGTAAGCTGTCTCTACAAATTGTATCAGTTTTGGAAGCTATGTCTTTATTCTTCCTACATATTCAAGTAATATTTAATTCTTTCTCAGATCTCTAACAGGATTGAAGACTAGTTATAGTCTTATAATTGAAAGTAAGTTGTTTAGCATTAAAGATGATGTTCTAGATTTGAAAGGATGGTTTTCAGATGGTACTACAAGTTAAAATCAAACATAATTCAGTTACAGAATTAAAAACTCTAAGTTAGCACAGATGATAGACTACTTTATCTAAATTAACAAATATGATGGGCTGGATGTTATAATTATGTATCAACTTTATAATTTGCATAGTTGTTTTAATTGTGTTCAATGCAAATCTAAGAGAGCCTTTTAACTGGACAAAAGGGGGAAAATGTAGTAGGTTTGGCCCAATGCTGTTTGTATTCTTATATAAGTTTGGGTCCGCCAAATTGTTTACACTACAGAGTCTGCACATCTGCATGTAGGAGACTGAGAGGCCAAATTGGTCCTGGTTGGTAAATCAAGATGCTGGAAGCTAACATTTGGGCAAGACAAACAGATGTGGGACTTTTAGGATTCCTTGGCTTGGAACAGAGAGGAGGAAGAAGAGCTCTGCCATGCAGTGAGAGCATGGAGAAGAGCCACTGGCATTCCTGAGAAGAGTGGAGGACAGAGAGGCATAGCTACCATATAAGATCTGGAAGAGTGTGTCCTAGAGGGCTGTACAACTGGGTCCAGGGCAGGCAAGGTAGAATAAAAAATTTAGTAAATGATATCTCAGGATTATCAGCGAGAGGTGGATTAACCACATAGAGGCTAGGAAATGCCCCAGATATTGCACTGTTTAAGACATATCAAAATATAAAGACTGTGTGTGTATCTTTCATTTAGGAATGTAAAACCTTTGAGGTATGTAGCAAAACAGTAATGGGATTTATTTATTAAATATTTAATTTAACACACACCCACATGGCAACTTTCCTCATACTCTTCAGCTCTGCTTAGTTTTCACTCTTGGATGAATTCTGTCCTAAACTTACACTTTCCAAGTACAAGTTCAAACTGTAGGCTCTGTCTCTTTCCAGACTTTATGCACATTTTCACTTCACACATACCCATTTGACATGCTTCCTTTATTTCTTTATAGTATGTTTCCCCCATAAAAAGCAAGATCCAGAAGGTCAAAGAATTGAGTGTCCTTCATGTTCAAGTGTAACAGGTGCTGGGAGGTAACTGTATAAAGGACATGCAGGTGTCTGGTATATCCTTATTTAAATGTGAAGAAATAAGAGCCTGGGTGTGCTGCCCAGTTCTGCAGGGACAGGTTGGCCTGACTATGAAATGCTGCAGCCTGATGTCACAGCCACTAGGGTTTTAACAATGACAGCATAAACCTCAGCAGTGCACAGCTCTCTGACCTCTGACCAAGGACACCTGGCTCCCCTCTTCCAGTGCAGAAGAGCTACTGAATCCTAAATATTCACTTTTTCACTCTTGCTTTGCAGATGTGAATCCAGAGAGATAAAGGAATAAGATCATTTGCCTGTACCCTTCTACTTCTCACTAAGTATGTCATATTAGAGCACAAAAGGGAGTGGGGTGATTCTGACTGTGTCTAGACTTCCCAGCACAAGGGTACACAACACTAAAATTGAAGACAAACAATCAGGATACACCAGGAGCCAGGTAATACCATCTTTGCTCATGACATAAACAAGTGCTTGCATCCTTGGGTGGCCATCAAGGTGTCTTATAGGGACCCATGTGACTATGCCAGTTCCTGGGGCTGAGGTCTTAGCATTCCATGCTGCAAAGGTGTTGTTGACACATATTTATTCAGTGATTATCACAGACCAGAAGCTCTTCTTCTGCCCTGTAATTGATCTCATACAGTGTTCCCATTTTGTTGTAAGGAGGTGGAGATGACAATGCTAATGTCCTCAAGGAATTGAATTGTGCTTCTTCTCTCAGCTGTGTCTTAGCAGAGAAGAGATACTTGTTCTTTGACAGTAAGGTCACTTGCATTGGAATGATTATTGCTCCTTTTAGTTTGTACCTCCTCAAAATACAGAAACTAAAATTTTGCTTCCAAAGCCATGGTCCTTTCAACCAATGTGACCATAAGAGCAGCTACATTGACATCATTTGAAATCTTCCCTAAAAAGAGATCCTGGTACTCCACTCTAGATAATCATATGTCTCTCATTCTCCTGCACACTTATACAACCTAGGTCTCACATATTCCAGAAACCTCAGATGACCCAGAGGTAACTGAATGTTCCCCAATATAAAGCCTAACCTCAACACTTTCTCCCTGTCTGTTGGTCTTTGCCTCTCTCTCTCCTTCTTTCTACCTCTCTGCCCTGTTATCCTTCTCTTTGTCTTCCTGTCTCGTTCTCTCTGTTTCTGTCTCTGTGTCTCTGTCTGTATCTGTCTGTCTGACTCTCTGTCTCTCTGTCTCTCTGTCTCTCTGTCTCTCTGTCTCTGTCTCTGTCTCTGTCTCTCTCTCTCTCTCTCTCTCTCTCTCTCTCT
>JADRCD010170727.1:0-12829 GCA_019843815.1 Montemys delectorum
GCTGCCAGCATGTGGAGATCAGAGGAAAACTCAACAGGAGGATTTCTCCTTGCACTGTCAGTTCTGGGGATCAAACGCAGGTCTTCTCATGGCCTTTGATGTTCATTCTAGAGCTACCAAAGTGGGTGTGGAGGTGAAAGGGATGGAGCCATCTACCCCACTGCCCTGGCGCCTTTAGAAGTTTGCTGAAAATATCGTTGAAATTTGTTGAATAATTTATCTTTGCCCTCAAAACTGAAAACATTGATCATTTTCTAAAGCAGAAGTCAGAAAACTATGGTGCATCACTTGTTTTGTAAAAAAAGTTTTATTGGCACTTAGCCACAGCTGTTCATTTCTTTTAGTACTGTTCATGAGTAGAGTAGCATTGCTACAACAGACCATTGCCACAGACCTCGTTTGGCCCACCAGTCCTAAATATTTGCCCCTTGAACCTTTATAGAAAAACTTGTCCATTCTTGTTCTTAAAAAGCAACAAGAAGACTAACTTACGGACCTTGGCATCTTTCTACCTGTTCTTACACAATTCTGAGCATTATCTGAAATAGATATGGTAAAGTCATTTTCAGTGCTAACGTGAACAGTTCCTTAAGGATAATGACATGATACTCTTGCTTTGAGCAGAATATTGGTGTGAGCTCCCACAACACTTGGATCTGATCTCATTAGGAAACTGATCAACCTTGAGAAGTCTACTGTGAAGTTTATGGTCTTGGCAGACACTGTTTTCTCTCATTCCACCAAGGAGCCATCTGAAATGTAAGCAAGCTGGTAAAGTTCCATATGTCATATAGAGCAATAGTTTTCAATTTTCCTAAATGCTGTGACCCTTTGGTACAGTTCTTCATGTTGTGGTGACCCCCAACCATAAAGTATTTCGTGGCTACTTCAAAACTAATTTCGTTACTGTTATGAATCATAATTAAAATATCTGTTATGTGACACCTACGGGAGTTGAGACCTACAGGTTGAGACTCACTGACCTAGAGCCATGTATGAGTAAATATGATTCAGTACAAAGGTTCTCTTGACTGCACACAAGCTCAAACATGGTGTTGAATCTCAAGGATGAGCAATGAACAAGACAGTTCATTGACTGCCTTCAAGGTGTTCACAGCTTTAGTATGGTTAACAGCTACTCACCTTAAAGAGAAATCTATTTTCTCATCACAGCAGTGAAGTTGAACCACATTTTGGATCCGAATCAGGTATCTGTTTGCTTCTGATAAAGCCTATAAAATAAAAAATAGGATGTATGATTATTTGAAATGCTGCTACTGCAGAACTGTTCTTCATTCCAGAGCATAGAGATGTTGACTAAAACTTAGTGCAGTTGTAGAAAAGTCAACCTTTTCTTAGTTTATAATACAACCTTCCTTTAGCAAACCAAATTGACAATAAAAATCATTTTTGAGGCTGTCAAGTTTTTTTAAAGCTATTGAAACATATATTGTTTATATACACCTTCCTAGTGTCAAAAACAAAGTTAGAAAAACAGTCAAAGGAGCTGTCAAGAAAACAAAAAGACGTGATCTGGAGAGATGGCTCAGTTAAGAGAACTGGCTGCTATTCCAGAGGATCCAGGTTCAATTCACAGTATTCACATGGCAGCTCACAGCTGTCTATAATTCCAGATCCAGGGCATCCAACACCCTTACCCAGACATACGTGCACATAAAATAAATTGTTTAAAAAGAGAAGAAAAAAAAAAGAAGCAAAAAAAACTAAGGCTGAGAAGAAGGCCTCTGCATTGCTCTGGCCTTCAGAGTGTGCAGAGATACAGAGATGCAACTCTATGAGTGAGTTCTAAGAACCATACTTTTGCAGTCCAAACATCCACACCACACTTCCTTTTCCTTACCATGACATGACGATAGAAATTATGATAAAATTCCCCACTGGACCAAATAAAAGTATCTCCAACAATCAACACTTTCATTCATCATCTATATGAAGCTCCTGCTGAATGTCAGACACCAGAAAACAAGTCAAAGCTCACATATAGTAGGGCTCGCAGTCAATGAAGAGATAGGTGTAGGGCTACATAACAGGGCTGTCCATGGAGCTATGAAACACCAAGAAAAACCCAGCTCCCAGCTGGAGACCAGGAAAACTTAACAGAAGGGATCACAATTGAGTTCATTTTAAAATTTGTGTGTGTGTGTGTGTGTGTGTGTGTGTGTGTGTAACACAAAGGCCAAAGAGGACAACAAGTATCCTGTTCTATCACTGCGTTATTTCCTTCAGACAAGATCTTTCTGTAGATCTTTCAGTAGATCAGCCTGGAGAGCCAGGCTGGCAGCCAGCTATAGCGCCCCAGCAATTACCTTAGATTCTTAGAATCCCTCACAGCACTGGAGTTATAGCTATCTGCCTGTGGCCATGCCTGACTTTTTATGTGAGTCCTGAAGACTTGAACTGAAGTTCTCACGGTTTTGGAGCAAGAGCTCTTACCCACTGAGATATCTCCACAGACTCCTGACCTAATTTTTCAGGGTTAATAGTACATACCCAGTGAAGTAGGAAAGGAAGACAGTTTCATATCATAGAAGAGAGCATATTTTCAAAGAACAGATAGCAAGAGGAGACATTATTAAAGAATGGAGGGTAGACATGTATGGTAAGAGCCTTAGGAAACAGAGGAGTCAGAAAGATAAAAGCAATCAGATGAGTATACGGAAGGGATAGAGAGTTAACAGAGGGTTGCCAAGCATTGTGAACATTTCCAGTGGGCTGAATCAAGTGTGCTGAACCAAGGACTTTATTGATCAGACAGACAGGGATCATGTAGAACATGTAACTGGACGTTTAACTCAAAGGGAGTCATGACAACAAAGAAGGAGCTACAATCTTGGAAACCATGGGCTAGGGCCTAGCCCAGTACATTTTCTAATAATGCAGACAGCAGGGACAGGTCATAAGAAAGCCTGTAGTTCTTGGCAGTAATGGGTGTCCCACAGAACTGAGCTGCCTCGGAATCTGTATGTCTCTCTTTGATAGTAACAAGGTTGTACTCGTGATCATGAGATGCAGCAAGAATATCAGTGCACATACCGGGCAGCCCCAGATGAGTGTCTGTATATCGGATAGCTGCTCTCTCATTGTGAAGTTTTCCTTTATCTAGAAAACAAGGTTAGACTAGGCAAAGATCATGACATTTTTATTAATATTTTGTAACACCTGGCAAAGGACATGGCACTTTACTAACAATATCAATTTTCTAGACCAGTGTTTTAATAAAGCCAAATAATATAATAAGACTGTTCAGAAGAAAAGCATTTTTAGGGTGTGATGTGCTGTTAATATTCAGCCTGCACAGGATATACGGAATAATTATGAGTGCTGTACTCACTGAGTTAGGAAAGCACCTTGAGATCATTTTAAAGAAGAACTTAGAAGCAAAAGATCTTACTTTTTTTTCTTTTGGTTATATACACAAATCAAACTTTTACACTTTCACGATAGAGAGGGTGGTACTGGGGATGTGACTCAGGGGACAGAGTACTTGCCTAATGTACACAAAAACCCTGGGTTCAAATCCAAGCACCATACTATCCAGGAATACTGGTGAATATCTATAATCCCAGCACTTCAGACATGAGGGGGACAGGAGGATCAGAAATTCAAATAGTTCCTTGGCTATAGATCAAGTTCAAGTTAATCTGGGACACATAGAAACCTGTCTAAAACTGGGTGGAAGGGTACAGTTATCTGAAAACATTACTTCACATTGTTCGGCTTGGAATAGATGCCCTTCATGTTCAAAACTGTGAGACAGGCCGGGCGGTGGTGGCGCACACCTTAATCCCAGCACTCGGGAGACAGAGGCGGGCGGATTTCTGAGTTCGAGGCCAGCCTGGTCTGCAGAGTGAGTTCCAGGACAGCCAAGGCTACACAAAGAGATTGAAGTAAAGACTACCACAGCAATGAGGGCATCTCAGGGCCTTCTAGTGAGGCCACCACAAAAGGGCAGATGTTGAAGGGTACATATATGTATCAGCAATCCACCTGATCTATGTAGCCTTTATATTTTTTGATTTGATCAATAGCAGTGGTCAGGTCTCCACGGTCCAAGTGTCCTGCGGGAGTATGGAGTCTCAGAGCATAGAGAAGGTGAATATATTCTTCAAATCTCCGGGATGGGTACAGAAGCAGCTCCGGCAGACTGTAGAGGGCATAGGGAAGGGGCCTGGTTGCTACCTGTAGGCCATGGAAGGCCGGTCCCGTCCTTGAGTGCCCATCTGTGATCTCCCTGGGAACTCACCTCAGCATTTTGGTAACAACGGTTTTGTCATGCCTCTTCAAGAACGCTCTAAATGCAGGTGTCATTTCTCTGCACTAAAGGTGAGAATTACATTGTCAAACTCTGCTCTGTGACACAGTCATAAAGCCTTGCATTCCCCCAGCAGCGGGGGGGGGGGGGGGGTCTACAGAGTAGCCAAAGCAAGAAGATAACATCTCCATCTAATCTAAGTTTCAGTACTATTCATGTGTTCTAATATATTAACTCTCATATTTTAATTATAACAGATCTAACTATACCCATTTACTTAATCAATAGAGGGGAGTAGTAAGAGATTTATAGTTAAGGTGGGGTTGGGTTAGAACTAGAATAAGTTGAGTAGATGATCTTGTCAGGTCCTGACTTTCTCATCTGGAAAATGGGTAGAATATTAAGCTCATAGTGCAGGACAGAATCCCACCCATACAGTGCCTGCCATACAATAAATCCTGGGTTATTTCTGTAAGAGTTTGAGTATCACTGATATTCACCTTTAATGCTTCAGTCATTCATGGTTTTCAGAGTGACATTACAAAAGTATTCCACTCTAATATCCGTTTCGAATGTACTCCTGTACTCCGTCGCCATCACTGGTACACCTGTGAAATTATGTGCTACCACCCAGTATGTACATGTCTAAAAAAATGTCAATGTTGCTAATGTCTGAGTCAAAGATTTGCTGATCGCAAGCTCCAAGAACATTTCAGAACCATTACAGGGTTTAAGAAGGTTTCTTGGTGTTAATATTCATAATAGCTGCCACAGCTAAATGTACTGAGTGTATGCGCTCACTATGCTAATGAAGTAGGTATCAGTATTTACCATAGCTATAAAACTTTTATCACCAGTTTGTTTCTGATAATACTGTTTTCTCTAATTCTTGTCCTCAAGGTCAAGGGTCATAATCAAATTGTCCAAGCTGGTATTGTAGTAGCAGAGAGAATTCTGAGCTCACAATCTTGCTTCAACTTACTTTTTCAGTGCCTTGTCACTGTGACATGACATGACACTGTGTGTGATCCACCTGGCTGGGGTGCATGAAAATTTGGCAGTAGATAGCTGGAGCCAACTATCAGAGCTCCTGAGCACTGCTATGTGTCCACCACACTGTTTTGTCAAGGTGTTGCAAGATTTTCCCTGTCCAATCACATTACGATAGTGGGAGGCTTGTGATTGGACAGGAGATGGGAGGCAGAACGAGGAGTTGAGGAGACAGAGAGAGACGTCTGAGGAAAACCAGAATGCAGGCTGACGTGGTGTTATCAAAAGGTTGGAATAATTGTGTTAAAATTGTGTTATCATTATCATTTGGCTCTGAAATTATTGTATTGGCATCTTGTAAATTGTGTTATTATTGATACATAAATCTGATTGGCTAATTAAGCCTTAAGAGTCTTGATTCTACCAGGTAATTAGGTCTTGAGATGGCCAACCAGGGGTATATGGGATGTTGCATGAAAGTGAAAGGAGCTGGGGCGGGGGTGGTATCCGAGAGATGGCCTGGTAGGAGCCATGTGACCTAGCAGGGCTGGCAAGGTGGCGATCGATGAGATCACCTGGTGCAGGGGCTAGCTCTAGATATTTCCCACAACATCAAGGTCCCTGTTCTCAAGAAGCTCAAAGTACAGGGGGTATGGGGGAGAGCTGAGAAGGAGCAGCTGAGAAGTGGCCCTTCCCATTTACCTTAGTCCTTTGGGTTATACAGGATTAGGTAGAGATAGCACAACCACTTACCTTCTCGATGGTTTTCAGAACAACTGGATAATTGTTGAAGAAATTGGTATATATGGTCAACTGGCTTCCAAACTTTATGAATATTTCTCCCACACAATGAGCTGGGCTCCATTCCTGTAGTCTGTCTCTCAGGTTACCTAGAAACTCTCTACAATATGAGAAGATTGTGTCTTGAAATAGGAGCCTGCTGAGAGTCTCCCAGACTTAAGCCATGAATTCATTAGTGTAGGCTTTCCTGCTTAGTCTTCTGTGGTAGGACTTTATTTTGACTAATTGAGAGATTTACCACAGAACAGTGTGGATTTGACAGGATGGGATTTGGGCAGAATGGGGGAAGAGGTTGGCTGTCCAGGATCCTATCTTTTACCTTGACTCCTTGGGTCATAGTCCAGCTTCCCACACTAGAACCACTTCTGATGGTTCCGACCCTCAGAGAGTCAGGGCTGTGGACATTCTCACAGTCTTCTGAGGAGAGTGGCAGTTTCAAAAGCCTCAAGGTCAAGAACCATAACGTACATACAGCCCGCATACGCGAAAGACCCAAGGTGGCCTTCTTAGCTATTCTAGGTCATGAAAACTGAAAGATGTCTCATCAGCCTTGTCACGGAGTCACAGCTGGGCCCAGGAGGTGACAAACTATCTCTCTCTCCAGATCTGCGGAACTGACTGTGACCAGCACTTGGCTCATTTCACTCTACAATAGGTAGAAGCTATTGTTTTTCTTAATCTCTCAACAGATGTAGGAAACCCACAATGGAAAAGCAGATTGACCACCGAATCCTTCTGCTCCTGGCCCATTCAATTAGACATTACTGACTCTTTCCCATGGACTTTGATGTGAGAAATTATATTGAGTACAGAATGCTTAGGCATTGCATTATTTTTCTCTCACATACTGTAACCTGGAGCTGGGATGGCACTGGAAGCCATATGCTGGTTATGGCTGTCAAGGGACATGCAAAAGAGCCTCTTTGCTCTTCCAGGTAATGGGCTCCTCAAGAAGGTAGAGAACTGCTGGCCACAGTGGAGCTTTAGAAACAAAGTTTGTTCTTCCCCCATGTGGGGGAATAATGTTTTTTTAAAGAATCCATCTTTAGGGCTTACCTATTGAGATTTAAGATGTGCAGAATGTCAGAAAAAATGATGTGGATATTGACAGCACTCAGAATGGCTCTGTTTGAGGAGAGCGCTGCCCTCAGGGGCCTGGCGTACACATCCCGCACGATTCCCAGCATCTGCACATACCGTCTCTCGCTCTGTACAAGCTCCCTCACAACTCGGGTTCGTTTCTCTATTGAGTTCATCTGGAGCTTTCTCTCCTGCAGAAACATCAGGGAGTCATGAGAAATGTAATGACTGGGAACCTCAGCAAAGGGTAAGATGTTTAAGGAGGTGGAAGAGACAAGACTCATAAGAGGGACTGTCTTAAGGGAAGATGGCAACAGTATAGATCTAGATGAAGCTACCCTGAAGTTTACTGAGCTGAGACAGACATCTGGTACTGCGCCCACCCACATACACACACACACACACACACACACACACACAGGCACGCACGCACGCCTGCTCTGAGTGTCTTCTGTTCTATTCTCCCTTGTGCACTGGGATAGCATAAGAAACTGTATGTGGACTACTCACTGCGTGTGCACAAGTGTATTTCCTCCCTCCACCCACATAACCAAGATGAGGCGTCTACCCCCTGTAAACACCCCCGCCCTGCTGTGGGAGTTGCAGGGCCACTCATTCAGCTCCCACCTTGCTATCCCAGAAGAGATTCTACGCTCACTCTGTTAACCAAACAGCATTTTCTCCTGCATAGATAGGACAAAGGAAGGAGGATGATAAACCTATAGGAAGACCAGCAGTCTCAACCTGGACCCCTGAGATCTCTCAGACACTGAGCCATCAGCCAAACAGCATACACCAGTTGATATGAAGCCCCTGACACATACAGCAGAGGACTGCCTGCTCTGGTCTCAGTGGGAGAAGATGCACCTAACCTTCAAGAGACTTGAGGCCCCAGGGAGTGGGGAGGCTTGGTCGGGAACAGGGAGGAGGAGGGATGGGATGAGGAGGAACTGTGAGAGGCCAGACTGGGAGGAGGGCAATGACTGAATTGTAAAAAAAAATAAAAGTAATTAAAAACAAACAAAAAAGAATTCTAGGTAGGACATGAGTCCATATACCTGTAATCCCAGCATTTGAGAGGCTAAATGAAGCAACAGGATTATAAATTAAAAGGCAGCCTGGCCCACATAATAAAACCCTGTCTCAAAAAACCCAGAGCTGGAGATACAACCCAACCAGTTGCTCACCTGTGTAGGATGACTCTAGATTCAAGTCCTTCCATGACCAAAAATAATTTTTAAAAAGTAATCCTAGCACTTCAAAGGCTGTGGCAGTTGCTACCATCAGTTGTGATGGTCTTCCTTGCTGATTCCTAGTGATCATTTGTTTGGAGAGTGAGAAACCATGTCCTAAGGCCAAGACAGGCCCTGGACCCAGCCTAGGTGTGATGGGGATATAAAGATCTCTATGTTTGAGCTCAAGGCTGCAGAACTCACACACTCTTCTCTCTCTGGGAGTCTATCCTTAGGTAAGCCACTTAGTTTTTCTCACTCAGATGTTCATGTATAAAACTGTGGATACTAACATCAACTTTGGAGTCTTAGGAAAAGAAAGGTAAACAAATGTGAAGCCAAAATTGTACTTGCATGTTGTACATTTCAGCAGCTGGAACATCCTCGGTATGTGTGGCATCCCACTCTAAAGGCTTCAACCCAGAGCACACATCACAGTCCATTTTCAAAGTTAGACTGTAAGTAGGTGGGCCAAATTAAAAACTGTAGACCTATCCTGGCCCACAACTCAAATAGAAGCCCCCTGCTCGACCAGAAGCCACACCAGGATCCTGAACCCCAGGTAAGATCCTGCCCACAGACCTGTAGCACTTCTCAGACCCCACTCAGCTTTCACCCAACAGTACCCCCTCCCTTCATCTTCTGGCCAACAACTATGGTACACAGAACTGCAAGTAAGACCCTACCCGCCATCAGCCACAGTCCTCAGTGCCCAGTTTCCCCCCAACATCCCCCTCTGCCCTTTGTCATCACATCCTGGCCTAGTCTTATTGTAACTTGATATGCCATATTTGGTTGATATCCCTAGGAGGCCTGCCCTTTTCTGAAGAGAAGTGGAGGAGTGGGTCTGGGGGGAAGGGGAGGGAGGGGAGGGAGTAGACAGAGAGGAGGGAAAGGACAGTATTGACTCATGAGAGATGACATTTTTAAAAACCTACAGACTTTCATGAGTATGTGTCCTTTCTTTAAATGATGACCTGTCATGGAAAATCATGGGGTCACGTCCACATTGGTTTTCTCCCTGTCTTCATCATTTTAAATCAACTCTTTTGAGTCTACATCATAGTTACCAGGAAAAAAAAAAAAAATCTACCAACTGGATCTTCCTTCAATGCACGTACATAGTTGGTGGGTTGTTCCTTTCTTTAAGGGATGTTTTCAAGGAAAACAAAGAACTAACCGGGGTAAATAATGACTTCCATGCCAGCAACAACACTAACAAGATCCTAGTTGGCAGTAGATGGCTTACCAGTTTAAGCAGGACTTCCATGTTCAGGTCGCTTTGGCTTGGACCTGACTTCAAGTCCTGAGAATTGTCTTCCACGGTACGTTCTTCCTGAAGATTAAATGGGAATTGGTTTCCTTGAGGTGGGTCTTGTAGTCCCTGAAAACCTGTTCAGTATTCTGCCGATATGAATGCTGGGGAGCTACATGCCTTCGGATTTTATCACAAGCACATTGAATTAAAGACCTGATAAAGGGGGAGGGTGCCTCTCTTAAACTAAGATTATGCTCTTAATAACATACCTTAGGGCAGTGGTTCTCAACCTATGGGTCATGACCCCCAACAGGAGTCAATATCATATATCTTGTATATTTGATATTTTTTTACATTATGATTTATAAAAGTAGAAACATTACAATTAAGAAGTAGAAATGAAATGATTTTATGGTTTGGGGGGCGGTCTCCACAGCACAAGAGACCGTATTAAAGGGCCACAGCATTAGGAAGGTTGGGGACCAGCGCCTTAGGGGCTTAGAAGAGGGCTCAGTGGGTAAAAGTGCCTATCTATCATGCCAGCCCTAGGAAGCAGAAATAGGAGGATCCCTGGTGCTTGCTGTTCAGCCAGTCTACCCTAAACAACAAGTTCCAGGTTCAGTGAGAGGCCGTGCCCCACCCCACCCCCAACTCCCTTACCAAAAATAAATAAATAAATAAACAACAGAGCGCAACAGAAGAAGATGTCCAGCACTCTGGTCTCCACAAGTCCACGAGTGCACATACTCGGGTGCATACACGCGTGTACACACAAAACTAAACAACAAAAATAGAAACAGACTGTAGCTCCCTCTAGCTTCTTCTTGCCTGAGAGGTGGGTGGGGTTGGGGAGGTTGGCCTCCAGGGTTTCTCTCAAGCTTAAAGCAGCCAAGCCCTCCTGACAGTGAATTAACCTAGACTCTGCTCTGTCATTGCCAGGCTGCCCGAGAGTAACTTATCTCACATTTAAGATGCTAGAAAGGACAGACCCTAACACTTCATAAAATTCAGCCCCTTTTCAACTCATGATAAAGTGCTATAAACACATTCCACACACTCTTCCAAGATGTGTCGATTTTCACACTTAAATATGACCTTTTCTCTCCATACTGTATCTTATAGTCTGCCTATAAATTAGGACATGAAAGTAAAAAAGAGTGGCCTGGTTATCTGGGCAGCATCCCAGAGGCCTCTACCAACAGAACAATGGCCCTGTGTTCCTGTTGGGAGAACAAGCTAGCAGTTATGACTGCTGCTCACCCTACTCAAAGATAACACTCTTAGTGGAGATCCCCTGCTGTTCCTGGAAGAGGCTGGATGACAAACATCACCTTGTTTGAGAATTTGCTTGTTTTGTTTCCTTGAGACAAGCGTCTCCAATAGCCCAGATTCTCCTTAAACTTGCTCCCTAAGGCTGACCTTGAATTCCTGATCCTCCTGGCACCTCCGCCTAAGTGCTATGAGTACAGGCATGCACCACCAGGCCTGCCTATAAACATCAATTTGCAACCAAGACTCCTTTTACCTCACCAGAAGAAAATGAGTGTATTCTATAGCTGAGTCATTTCATGTGACATCTGTCAGGCCCAAAGGAAACCCTGGTTCCCCAAACTCCAAAAGGCAGTCCATATATTCAGAAATGTCCTCAGTTTTGACTATAGGAGGGCTTCTGGCAGCTAGACAAAAGCCAGCATTCCTCAGGAACTTGTAAATCTGGTTCCTATCTACCAAAAGGAGTCATTTCCATTACCTCTGGCAAAAGGGACTTAGGACTACCTCTGGTGCCTATCAGCCTATCAAAGCACATGCTGGCCCAAGGCTCCCTCTGCAACCCAAGTATCTGTTACACAATTTAAAATCTATTTAGGCATCCTAGGCCTTCTAACCTCCTCCCCTACCCTAAACTTCCTCCAGGTCAGTAGCTTCCCTCCCCTCAGCCACTTACTCTCCTTATAACTGCTACTCTCACGAGACTCTCCCTCCCGCTCCCTGCTCTGTTCCTATTTTTCTCGATATGTTTTCTCTACTCTCTACACCACCACCACCACCACCCCCTAAGCCTCCTATCCTCTTCTTTCTTGAAGATAATCCTGACCACATCTATTCTCCTGGTCATGTTCAGTTTACTCCTTTCTCTCTGCTCTGGACAATCCAGATACCTTTGATTGTTATCTCTCATATCTACAATAAAACCCTTCCCCTAAATTGTACCATGTCATGTCATCAGTTTGGTTACAGGGGTCCTGGTTCCTGAGCAGTGACCACTCCCAGCTCTCTTCTTTCGTACAGGCGGTACCACTAGAGCCTGGGCACCTGTCTACTCTAGGAGCTCTCTAATTTCTTCTTTGCAGGTATGGCTGTCTTATGCCAGCCTGGCATATTTTTATACTTTTGGCTTAGGGGGAAGCAGCTCTTTGAATTTGAAATTCAAACTCCCTGTGAGTGGAACACTCTTCATTTTAAAAACAAAGTTACAGCACTAGTTATTTATAGTCAGGAAACCATCACATCGTCAAGTCGGGGGAGATAACCAGTGGCTTTGCGGCAGAAAGCAGCTGCAGATGTAAAATGAGAATCAAACTCACACTATCTCAAATTAGGACAGCTGTAACACTGCAGAATTATATTGTGACTTCTCAGGAAAGGTACCTGCTATAATGTGGAAAACCGTCTGTTATTACTTGACTCTCAAATGGCCCTCCAAGGTCATACGCTGACAGCTTAGTCGCTGGTCTGTAGCGCCATGAGGAGGGAGGGCCTGGTGGGAGAACATTCAGTCAAAGGGGCACACCCTTGAAGGGATCTGAGGTCCTCGGCTCGGCCTCCTTTTCCCACTTTCTTTTACCTTCTGGATCATCCAGAGGTGAGCTGTTTCTTCTACGCCACTTTTCCTCCACGATGCCCTGCCTGGCCACAGGTCCCAAAACAACAGTGCTCCATAATTGTGGGCTAAAACCTTAGAGGCTGTGATCCAGAGCTAACCTTTCCCCTGCTACCGTTCCAGGTATTCTACAATAAAAAAGCTGATGTGCCAACCTACCCTGCACATCTGAGCTAACATCGGATTCCACCACAGGATTCCATACACAGGAGCTTTACCCCACCCCAGCTGCAACTGCTGCTGCTTCTGCTTCTGTTTTTTCTTCTTCTCCTTCTCCTCCTCCTCCTCCTCCTCCTCCTCCTCCTCCTCCTCCT